>BHEV01040961.1:0-22832 GCA_004319985.1 Emydocephalus ijimae | reverse complement strand
CCTGGAGGATGGAGGACTTTTGGAGGACAATCCTGACCTGGAGGATGGAGGACTTTTGGAGGACAATCCTGACCTGGAGGACAGACTTTGAGGTGAGGCTGGTTTTGTAGATAAAGTGGGAAAACAAGAAAATGCACACAGAGTCTAACGCAGCAGGAGCAACACAACAGTGATCTCATTTGTAGAAGCCTTCAAGGTGACAGTATCTCTGGGGTTTGGTCACCTTGATGGGAGGGGAAAAGGACGAGTGGTGGGTTTAGCCTGGATTGTTGAAGAAGGAATGTTATTGAGATTAAGATCACCTTTTTATCTGGAAAGGTCCCAAAATGCACGTCCGGGTGGAAAACTCCACATCTGTCCTGGCCCGTCCCTGGCTGAGGTCACTCACATACTGAAGAAAGGCTGTTTTCCCATGATCTGACACCAAACTGTGGCAAAACACCTCTATAATACCGATAATGGAGAATATTTGTAGCTCAGGGCTGAAATGAGAGGTCCTTGGTGCTCTCTGAGCTGGGTGGTTTTCTTGCAGACATTTCATGACCCAGCTAGGTAACGTCATCAGTGGTAGAAGAGAGTTGGATTTGGAAGGGGGGAGGAGGAGGAGGAGGAGGAGGAGGAAGAGGAAGAGATGGAGAGAACTGTGGGTTCCTTGATGCTCTCTGAGCTGGGTGGTTTTCTTGCAGACATTTCATGACCCAGCTAGGTAACGTCATCAGTGGTAGAAGGGAGTTGGATTTGGAAGCGGGGAGGAGGAGGAGGAGGAGATGGGGAGAACTGTGGGTTCCTTGATGCTCTCTGAGCTGGGTGGTTTTCTTGCAGACATTTCATGACCCAGCTAGGTAACGTCATCAGTGGTAGAAGGGAGTTGGATTTGGAAGGGGGGAGGAGGAGGAGGAGGAAGAGGAAGAGATGGGGAGAACTGTGGGCTCCTTGGGGATCTGTGAGCTTGGTTGTTTTCTTGCAGACATCTCATCACCCCGCTAGGTAACATCGTCAATGTCGGAAGGAAGTGGGGTTTGCAAAGAGGAGGAGGGAGAGGAAGAAGAGGAGGGAGAAGGGGAAGAGAAGGAGAAAGAAAGAGAAAGAGAAGGAGGATGATGACCATGGGGTCCTTGGTGCTCTCTGAGCTGGGTGGTTTTCTTGGAGACCTTTCTTGACCCAACTAGGTAACATCATTAGTGCTAGAAGGGAGTTGGATTTGGAAGGGGGGGCGTGAGGAGGAGGAGGAGGACGACGATGACGAAGACTATGGGGTCCTTAGTGTTATGTGGTGGTTTTCTCTGAGACATTTCATGACCCAGCAAGGTAACATCCTCAGTGATAGAAGGGAGTGGGGTTTGTGGAATAGAAGAGGAAGAGAAGGAAAGAGGGAAGGAGACGAAGGAGGAAGAGGATAGGTATAAATAGGAGGAAGAGGAGGAGGAATAGAATTCTGAGGTGGTATATATAAGGTCTCCTGCCTTAGGGAAGGGATGGAATATTACTTTGTTATTATACAGCTTTATTACTCGACTTCACAGAATATATTTAATAAAGACATTTATTTAATATTTGATAAAGTTCTTGACTTAATGACCACAATTGAATAAAGATATTCTAAAGACAGAAGAAGCCAAATGTAGTCCAAATGAACCCAGCAGGCTGATAAATCATTAACTGAAGCCTGCATAATGTGCGAAAAAGCACATTAAAAACATTCTTAGAAACCAACATCACTTATTTTAACTTCCTCCCCTTTTCTCTCTTTCAAAACTGATTTTCCCACCCCCCCAATTCTACTTCCTCCAAATTCTGTCCCCGGGTTTTCTGCTACTTTCTCTATGCTAATTTATTCACTGGCTTAATTTTAACACCTGGTTGAAATATAAAAATACACAGACATCACAAGACAGAATATCAAGGCTGGGTTTTTCCCATTTGCCTTCAAAATACTGATATGGAATTTGACTCCATCAATAACTGATCTTTATAGGTCAACATTTTTTTTTAAAAATATATTTTTATTTAGGTCCAACACTTTCGGGTCAACATTTCTGACAATGGGACGACAATTTTATTTCTTTTGTTTTATATTTAAGGCCTTTATATAGATCTCATATACGTGAGTCTGGAGGGCTGATTGTTAAAACATGATTAAAACACAAATTATGAACATAAATGAATTTAAATTAAATTAAGTTAAATTAAAGCCAAACACAGCATTCCACAATCAATAGATGGAGTTCCTTGGTCGTCCCTGAGCTGGGTGGGGTTTTTTTTGCAGACGTTTCATTCCCAAACTAGGTAACATGATCAGCACACTGAGCAGTAAGGATGTGAAACTTGGCAATGAAATGTCTGCAAGAAAATAATCGAGGTCAGAGATCACCGAGGACTCCAAAGTCCTCCTCCTCCTCCCATTTCCTTCCAGCTCTGATGCTGTTAACTAGTTGGGTCATGAAATGTCTGCAAGGAAACCACCAAGCTCTCCTCCTCCTCCTCCTCCTCCTCCTCTCCACAAACCCCACTCCCTCCCTTTTAGCCCTGATGATGTTACCTAGTTGGGCCATGAAAGGTCTGTAAGGAAACCACCCAGCTCAGAGAGCAGCAAGGACCCCACAGTCTCCCCCTCTCCTCTTCCTCCTCCTCCCAATCAATCAATCAATCCTCACAGAAACCCAAAGCTGCCCAAGGAAAGTTTCTGAGGTTCACTCATGCTTTGCAAATTGGGGTGCAAGGAGGAGGTTTCCTCCAGAGGTGGATTATGGGGGGCCCTCGCCTGCCCATCACACCCTGGCCAGCCCTCAGCCCCTCTGGGCTGGGCTCAGAAAGACCCTTCCCCAAGACCCTCCCCCCCACCATAAACAGAGGAAAAACTTTCCCTAACCCCAGGCTGCCCCCCCTCCTGCCACACCAGCTGGTGCTGGACCCCCATCCTTCCCTGGGTGCAGGACTCCCATGCCCATCCTTCCCAGCGCCCCCTCCCTCCACCTGGGAGCGGGACTCTCATCCCCATCCTTCCCACCTGGGTGCAGGACTCCCATCCCCATGCTTCCCAGCGCCCCCTCCCTCCACCTGGGAGCGGGACTCCCATCCCCATGCTTCCCAGCCTGCGCCCCCCACCCCTCAGCCCAGCCTGATAGCCAGGATCTTTTCTCCTCCCCTCCCTCCCCGCGACCCACTCCAGCCTTGGGGCCTCCGGACTCCCTCTCCCCTCCTCCCCCCGCCAGCGGCCGATGGGCTCTGTAGTCCCGGAGGAGGAGGAGGTGGGGGGGGGCCGTGGGAGAAAGGCAGGCAGGCAGGCGGAGGTTCCCCCGTTCCCCACTCACCGGAGCCGTCCTGCGCGGAGGAGCGGCGGCTGCCGAGCTCCCACTCGCGGGACATGATGGCCGGAGAGCGAGCGAGAGAGCGAGAGAGCCGGCGGCGGCTGCAGAGAAGCCGGGGCGGGTCTGGGACTCCCCGGTCGAGGCAGGCGCGGCGGAGGTTGGACCGGGGCGGGGCGGGGGGGGGGAAGGAAAGGGAGACCCTCCTCCGCTGCCCCCCCCCGCCGCCCAAGAGCCCCTCGGTGGAGGAGGAGGTGGGAGGGGTGGGGGGGGGAGGGCTCCGAAGGCGATAAAGGGAGGGGGGAGAATCGTGGTAGCTCAGGGGTTGGTGTGGTGGGGGTTTTTTTGCAGACGTTTCATGACCCAACTCGGGAACTTCATCAGCGTTAGGTGGGAGTGACGTTTGCAAGGAGGAGGAGGAGGAGGAGGAAGGGAGGAGGAAGACTGCAGAGTTCTTGGAGCTCTCTGAGCCTGGTTATTTCCTGGCGGACGTTTCATGACCCAACTAGGGAACATCATCAGTGCTAGGAGGGAGTCGTGTTTGTGGAGAGGAGGAGGAGGAGGAGGAAGAGGAAGAGGAAGACAATTGTGGGGTTCTTGGTGCTCTCTGAGCTGGGTGGTTTCCTTTCAGACGTTTCATGATCCAACTAGGGAACAGCATCAGTGCTGGAAAGGAGTGGAGTTTATGGAGAGGAGGAGGAGGAGGACTGGGGCTCTTGCTAGTCTCTGAGTTTGGTTGCTTTCTTGCAGATGTCTGACTGGCTGGGGGATTCTGGGAGTTGAAGTCCACAGGTCTCAATGTGATGTGCGTCACACATTCCATCTTTCCTCCCTTTTATTTCTTTACAGCCAAGATGAATTTTGGGGCTATAAGACTCCGGCGGCACTAGCCAACTTTTGGAGGTAGTGAGTACTGCTCTGATACAATTCCCCCCTCCCACACCTCCCATCTAACCTAGTTTAATTTCCCTCTTTTTTGAAAGGTGCGAACCAGAAGTCTGGGACAAGCAGGCTTCGGTTATGACCAGTTGCTTAGCTCAGAGTTACGACAGAATCCTCCAAAGATACTTATAACTTGGTTCTGAAGTTTGGACAATCATGTGACCGGCATGTGGCCAACAACTGGCCAGCATTTCCCGCTGTTTGCAGCCACGTGACCAAGTTTTATAACTTTTTTTTATTGTTTGCAGAAAACTGACCCTTCTGCTTTGCTTTAGAAATGCTCCACGGTGGTCCAATCAATTTAATGTGTTAATTCATTCGATGTATTGTTAATAAATGCAGCCAATTTATACACAAAAAAGGCTAACAGCTTTTGCCAACTGACCTTATTATAGTCATTTGCTAAATGATGGCCGGCGTTCTCTTTTACAATGGCCGCTAAAAAATTAAAATAAAGATCGTAACATCAGGTGGGTCAGGCGAGCGGCCTGCTTTGCAACCGTCACGACTTAACAACTGTTAGGGATAACATTGTTTACCCTAACTGGTTTCGGTAAAATAATAAATATGTTATCATGGTTTGTTGGTTAAAGTGTCTGTAACTTTAACAGCAAGAATGTAATTAAGGGAGTGGTTGTAAAAGCACCATAAAAGAAGCAAGGAAAGTCAGCTTGCTCTCTCTGGCTTGATGATCCCTAATTACTGGATGGTTTGAAGACTGAGTTTTTTCCTTACTCCAACGGGAGAGAGAAAGACTGTTGATTTATTGTAAGTGAGCTGACATAGGATATTTCTACACGGACTTTTTGCTAACTGAATATCCTTGAATGGACTGACTAAATGATACATGACTAATGGACTGTTATTTTGACTATGCTATAAACTCTAAATGGAATAAACTATATTTTTGATAGCACAAGCGTATCTGTTATTTTTACTGTATGTTAACAAACATATAAGCTTATCTCACACATTTATCTGTGTGCCTATCTGACTAACGCTGCACATTCTGTTTAGCTTGTCTCCTTAACCCTGGTTGGGGAACCCAGGCTTAACAACAACCGTCCATTTCAGCTGTTAAAAGTCGAGGACTGCGAGATACCAACAGCATGAGATGGACGGGTATATATAAAAGTGAAATACAATTCACACATCATCACAAAATCTCCAGAACCGTAAAGTCTACAAACTTGAAATGTAGCACGTCGGTTCCTCTTGGCTTCTAGGGGCTCACAAAGAAAGGATTTTTCGAAATGACCATCAGAGCATTTGAGTCTTTCCTACATTATTATTATTAACACGCTCTGATGCTAAGGAGTTCTGCTCCCTCTCCACATCTGAAAAAAAAGAAATCTCTTCCAAATGCAAAACATAAGCAGAGGAGTTTCAGTTTCAGAGCACCAACCAGCTTTTAGTACAGAACAGTTGAGCTAAGCCACGCCCAGGCTCCTTGCTGTCTCCTCGCTCACACAGCAAATATTGCTTCAGTTTCCAAACAGCCCTCAACTCTCTCACACACTGACAGGATACTAGCCAGATGAATACCGATGGAAGCTGGCAGGCAGAGGCAGAATTTCCCCCCCCCTTATTTTCCTCCCCCAAAACTAAGCCCCACCACATAGTTTCGTAGCAGGGGCATTGAGCTAGTAAATAAATACTAGTAAATAAATATGGGTATCAAGCTAGTAAATAAATAAATCACCAACGTGGCGGGAATAGTCACAAAACGGAGCAAACTCACTTTAATCAATTTCACACTGAACAATATAAATTGGTAAGTTTCACAGCCCCAAGCAGCTTTAGCACAGAACAGTTGAGCTAAAGCACACCCAGGCTCCTTGCTGTCTCCTTGCTCGCACAGCAAATACGGTTTCATTTTCCAAACAGCCCTCAACTCTCCCGCACACTGACAGGACGCTAGCCAGATGAATCCCAATGGATGCTGGGAGACAAAGACAGAATTTTTTTCTCCCTCCTCAAAACCTAAGCCCAACCACATAGTTTTGTAGCGAAGCACGGGGTCTCTAGCTAGTATTTTTATATTTATACTTATATTTTAAAAACCTTTTTTTTTTTTTCAAAAAAAAGCCTTGCATGGAGCTTATTGTTAAATAATCGAGGCAGCATCATTAAAAGTTCATGCATAGATAAGGGATTTGACAAGAACTGGAGTCGATGCCAGCCGGACGGCCAATATTTTTAATTTGTACGGCTGCGACGTATCTCCTGATGTGAATCACAAGAGGGCTGACATCCCATGTTCCCCTTTATAATCAATTATTATAAATTTAAGCCTTTTTTAAAAACAAAAATATTTTTAATTTGTACGGCTGCGGCGTATCTCCTGATGTGAATCACAAGAGGGCTGACATCCCATGTTCCCCTTTATAATCAATTATTATAAATTTAAGCCTTTTTTAAAAACAAAAATATTTTTAATTTGTACGGCTGCGGCGTATCTCCTGATGTGAATCACAAGAGGGCTGACATCCCATGTTCCCCTTTATAATCAATTATTATAAATTTAAGCCTTTTTTAAAAACAAAAATATTTTTAATTTGTACGGCTGCGGCGTATCTCCTGATGTGAATCACAAGAGGGCTGACATCCCATGTTCCCCTTTATAATCAATTATTATAAATTTAAGCCTTTTTTAAAAACAAAAATATTTTTAATTTGTACGGCTGCGGCGTATCTCCTGATGTGAATCACAAGAGGGCTGACATCCCATGTTCCCCTTTATAATCAATTATTATAAATTTAAGCCTTTTTAAAAAACAAAAATTGAGGTGGGGCAGAGAGATGTGCCCAGGGTTTAAGAATCTAGGGACTGCTAGATGTCACAGCTACGTAGTCCTTGACGTAACAACAGTGGAAACCAAAATTTCCATTGCTAAGCGAGACGGCAGTTAAAATGACTTTTTGCCCCGTTTTTACGATTTCTCTTGCCAGAGTTGTGAAGTGAATTGCTGTCCTTAAGTTAGTTAACATGGATGTGAAGTAAACCAAAGTTTCCATTTGCTAATGAAGCAAGACAGCTCTTCAATGACTCATTTGCCCCATTTTTAGCACTTTGCTTGTCACGGACGTTAAGTGAATCCCTGCCATGGTTAATTAGCAACATGGCCGCTAAGCGAATCTGGTTTCGTTGATTTTGCTTGCCAGGTCACAAAAAAAGGGAACGCTGCAACCATCATAAATACGAATCGGTTGCCAAAGTTTTGATCCCGTGACCATTGGGGGGGAAAATGCTGCAACAGTCATAAGTGTGAAAAATGGCCCTAATTCACATTTTTTTTCCAGTGCCGTTGCGACTTTGAACAGTCACTAAATGAACGGTTGTAAATCGAGGACTGTCAATAACAGGTCTCTCAACATTTATGACCTGGCCACCTGGAGCTACCGGATGTCCATTCAAAAGGGCAGTACGCAGGGAGTCCTCGACTTATGACGGTTGTAAGTTGAGATGATCCTAATGCGGGTCAATCAGAAAAACCAACCTGTTTTTACGATTGGGTTTTTTTTTCCACACCGGTCATTAAGTGAACACTGTGGTTAGTAAACCCTTCTTTTTTTGCCACGGTCGCTAAGCAAACCACTGCAGTTGTTAAGTGAACCGTGCAGAATTTTAAGCAAACCCAGCTTCTCTATATCGACTTTGCACATCGGATGGGAAGGTCACAAGAGGGGATTGCGTGGCCTCCCAACAGGACAGCGCAACCATCATTAAGTACATGCCAGTTGCCTGAATTTTGATCAGGTGAGTGTGGGGATGTCATGATGGTCGGTAACTGTGAAACACTATGTTTTGACCCCCGCCCTTTTCCAACAAATCAAACCCAATCCAAAGGGAACAGAAACCTTTGAATGCTTCTGCCAAAGAATTAGTTGTGATAAGCACAAGCCTTGCCAAACTGTGCGAGGCTTCCCGAAAGATAACAGACGAGGAATAATTTGCAAGACATGAATCTTCAAAAACAAACTCAGGATACTGGAATGTCCACGAGGCTGAGTTTCAAAACGTTTTTGCTTCATGCAAAGAACGTCCGATTCACAGCTGGTTTTATCTTCTTGAAGGAGGGGGCCATTACCTTGCAGCCTTACTCCCGAGTTGCCCATGCTATGGTAACTGCTGTTTTCTCCGAGCAACCTTGCACTTGGCACAGGCTCCTCGGGAACTTCCTCATCGCTGCTGCCGGCCCCCACAATCTCTGAAGGTAGCAGTCCACTCCCTCATGGTCCTGGCCCCTCATCTGAGTCCTCGCTCTCCTCAGCCATCCGCACCTGCTGCCGGCTAACCACAACACACCATCATAACTGATGTCAACTAAACAATACTCCTTTGGTCTTTTGAGTTGCCAGGAAAAAGGGAGTGAGGGGGAAAGTAGTACATTCCTTAAATGCTTCAGATAATTGTGAGCCAGCCGAAGCTGTTGGCACGCAAGATTATTACTGGAGAGCATGATTGATGATGACTCTTGGCTATTCTTGATTGTACCCTATGATTATCATTGTGTTGTATCTGATGATTCTCGACTCCTGATGAATGTATCTTTTCTTTTATGTACACTGAGAGTATTTACACCAAGACAAATTCCTTGTGTGTCCAATCACACTTGGCCAATAAAGTATTCTATGGATGTGTCTCATTGGAGAATCCAGGGGGGTGGGGGAAGACCAGGGTCAAGGGGGAAATGTATGATGTGTTTCAGAGTCGGTTGCAACCAGGAAACACGGACATATTAACTCCTAATAAATCAATCTTTTTTTATTCTGAGACTTATGATTTGAATGGGAATGTGATGACCCGGAGTGTAACACAAACGTAGCAAAATCCAAAATGTACATAAATGTCCTTTAATGCCTCCAACTTGGCCTCACTGTTCAATAATACTCAGTTAAAGATAAAACATACTCAAAAATAGTCTTCAAAAGAAAGCAGTACAGTCCAAACTTAGTGGGCAGATAAGAGGTGAAGTAAAAAACCAAACAAACTACAAGGATGAAATTTCCACAACAGGACAGAAGTATTTACCAAATTCAAGGAGATAACAAGGCAGAGTCTGTTGGAAGGACGCCAATCAAGATAACTTCAGCCCAAAACAAAACACACTTTGATTCTGGCAACACTGTGTTGTAACCGTCTCTTTTATATACTATTCTACCCAGCTGCAACCAATGAGGGGATCATGGCCGCTTCCTCTCTCGTAAGCCAAGTTGTTGCTTTCTCCGTTCCTCCCTGTGTGCCCTAGGATGCAGAGGGGATGGGCCTGGTTCTTCCTCTGACTGCCCAGCCAGCCTCTGCCCTTCCCCAGCCTCCTCCACGACCTCCGGAGCCACACCTCCACTCCCTGTCAGCTGTTCCTCCTCTCCCTTGGAGTCCGACTCTCACAAGGGCATGGCAGGGCGTGCATGTCGGTGTCTTGACAACTGATTTTTTCCCGTGCGATTCTAACTTCAAACAGTCTCTAAGCAAATGGTTGTAAGTCAAGCACCACCTGTATGGGCTAATGGCAGAACACCTCACTTCTGCTTTTGAGTTACGTCGAAAAAGAGGACGGGATTAAATGCACAAAACCCAGAAAGAAATAGCAGGAAAGTCAGGGAATCTGTTCTGATCCTGGGATCTGTTCCCAAGATCCTGAAGCCGACTCCTCATCCAGATAAAACCCCTTTTATTTAGGTTAAAAGGAATTCCTCTTCAGCAAAGTCCTGGCAAACAGTCTTTCAAGAGATTGCACAATGACAGGCCTTTATCAGGCTTGGAGAGCTGCCAGGCCGATAGCTTTCAAATGGCATGCTGTAGCAGCAGTGACTTGGAAAAAAGTCAGGAACAGATCTTGACACTCATTAAACGAACTAATTGTCTCCTACAAACCCCATTCCCCTTTTGCTCCTCTTTTAATCCCTATGGGAGGGGCCATTCACTGTCCACCTGTACCCTTACTCCCTTGTTCCTTAACTGTGCCCTTCTTCTGGCAGCTCTGCGCATGCAAACACTGGGAACAGGCTCCAGCTGTTCTTCTTCCCCACTGATCTCCGAAGCCAGCTGATAACTGTCAGATGGCCCTGGCCCCACCTCTGCCTTGTGTTCCTTAACTGTGCCCTTCTTCTGGCAGCTCTGCGCATGCAAACACTGGGAACAGGCTCCAGCTGTTCTTCTTCCCCACTGATCTCCGAAGCCAGCTGATAACTGTCAGATGGCCCTGGCCCCACCTCTGCCTTGTGTTCCTTAACTGTGCCCTTCTTCTGGCAGCTCTGCGCATGCAAACACTGGGAACAGGCTCCAGCTGTTCTTCTTCCCCACTGATCTCCGAAGCCAGCTGATAACTGTCAGATGGCCCTGGCCCCACCTCTGCCTTGTGTTCCTTAACTGTGCCCTTCTTCTGGCAGCTCTGCGCATGCAAACACTGGGAACAGGCTCCAGCTGTTCTTCTTCCCCACTGATCTCCAACTCCAAAGGCAGCTGATAACTGTTGGACGGCCCTGGCCCCATCTCTGCTTCCGACACAGAGCCCTCGTCAGAGCCTCCCCCAGACTCCAGGACTGGCCCATGCTCCTCCCCAACCTCCTCACTCACTTCGAGTCCAACAGGCATCGAGACAAGATTAACCAAAATAATTCCCTTTAATATCAAGACAACCAAGACAATTCCCAAATGTCTCGGCGCCGACGAGGAAGACCCACAATGATAATATAGTACATTCTCCAGCTGCAGACACACCCCTGCCATATGACGCTAGCTCGCTTGCACTTGTGTAAACACAATGCACAAAGAGTGGTTCAAGCAACTTGCTTTACAATTGGGACGCAACTAGTGAGAAACACTATCGGGTAACGTTTTGTAGCACTGGACATGTTCAAGATGTGTAGCAAATTTTTTTTTTTTAAAAAAAAGCACTGCATTTGCTAATCTTTTCGTGGAATATTAGCTAAAATCACCTTTTTAAAAAGTTGCTTTGAAGAGAAGTGGTTAAAATATATATACAATACATATTAGTAGGCCGCTGCAATAAAGAGGTAGTTTTTAAAACTTTTACTCCAGGGTGATGGAGGATGCAAGTAATTTTTCCGCTCTTGGGTGAGGTCTACTATTTTGGACGAAAATCAATTGCAGGATTTTCTATCAAGATGTCCACAATTAGGTGGGTTTTTTCCACACCCCTGCAACCTTGGGGGTGTGAATGCTTGTATAAACAGGCATTCTTGAACGCATTGCTCAATTTTGGCAAGTGTTAAGATAGGTGGACTTCAACTCCCAGCATTCCCCAGCCAGCATGTCTGGCTGGCTGGGGAATTCTAGGAGTTGAAGTCCACCTATCTTAAACTTGACAAATACTTTTATACCTATTGAAAAAAAAAAAAAAGTACATTATTCTCACAATGTCGCTTCTTCCATTGCCCAGTTACACAGAGGGGGAAAATTCCTCCCCCCCCCCCCAAGAATGAACTCTTGATAGAAGGATAGCATAAAGTTTGATTTTTTAAGAATCCTGCAAAAAAAAAAAAAAAAACCAATCCTGTTCAAAAAAACAGACCTTTTAAAAAAAGTGTTAAAATAATGTTTAGGAGTGTTCTCAAAGCGAAACCGGATGCAAAACCCGGCTCTGGAAATAACCAATATTTTCACCTCAAACCATGCACACAGAGTCAGACAAACACATTACAACTTTTCTGTGCAAGTCGTCGAAAGCACATACTTTTGTGAAAAGGAGAACACAAACGACACAGGGTTCAGATCTCAATATATCTTTTTCGATTAGTGTCATTTAATGTATTGGTTGTAGAGAAGCAACAGTCCTTAATATATTTAGGGACTCCAGATTCGATGCAAAAGTATGATTTGGGGTTTGGGCTCCAGATTGGTCAATGGAAAGAAGCAAACCAGATTTTTTTTTTCAGGCTGATTTCCTCCAAAATTTTTCCAAAAAAGCAGTTCCGTTCACTGAGTAAGAATTAAACATCCCTTCCGTTTAAAACTCCTGTTTAGAAACAGCATTTAAAATATGTCTTTTTTTCCCCCTAGACTCTTCCGTTGTTGTAAAACTAATAATAAGAAAGCACCCCTTCTCTTTGTGTGGCCATGAAATTCAAGGCAGTTACAATCTCAGAGCTAAATTCCCCTCCTAGGGAAGGAATTTATCCTCTCGGAGTTAAAAGAGTTCCTGGCTGGAAATTCAGCTAGTCTCCAAAAATCCAGAGAACATTCACGCCGGATAATCCAAGGTTGACTCGCCTGCGAAGAAAAGGACATGATTAGATCGGAAAAATTCCACTGGAATTTCACATTTTATTTTCCGCTCTAGCTAGAAATGAACTGTGCTGAATAATGGAAAAATGAAGGATTATGTGTTGACATAGTTATATATGACATTACATCGAAGTAGCAACTTTCTTGGCCGTATTAATTATTAGAATAGATACAAGAATTTAGAAATGGGGGACAGAAATAGATAAGAGAATCCTACGTACCCAAGCATCCCCGATTCCTTGGTCTTGATGATGTACAGGAACATAAGCAAGGTGTGGAACAGGTTGTTTCTGCCCTAAACAGGAGGGATGAGAAGAAGGCAAACAGGTGAGAGCCTGACCAGTTGACACTTGCAACAAGGTGTGTCTTTTCCCTCCACCCCTTCCCTTGGGCCTAGTTTTGTTTTTACCCAAAACTGTTTGGCTTTGCTGAAGAATGTCAAAAAGGGTGTCAGGGTTGAAGTCTACGCATCTTAAAATGGCCAAGGTTGAGAAACAATGCTATGGGTATGAAAGGAGGAGGAGGAGGAGGAGGAGGAGGAGGAGGAAGAGGAGGAGGAGGAGGAGGACTGTGGGGTCTTTGATGCTGTCTGATCTGGGTGGTTTCTTTGCATACCTTTCATGACCCAAGTAGGTGACATCATCAATGCTACAAGAGAATGCGGGGAATGGGGTTTGCAGAGAGGAGGAGGAAGAGGAGGAGGAGGAGGAGGAGGAGGACGACAACAACGATTCTATGCTTTCTGAGCTTGCTGATTTTCTTGCAGACGTTTTGTGACCCAACTAGGGAACTTCATCAGTGTTAGGAGGGAATGGCATTTGTGGAGAGAAGGAGAAAAAGGGAAGGAGGGAGGAGAAAGAGAGGAGGAGGAGGAGGAGAAGGAGGATGACTGTGAGGTCCTTAGTACTCTCTGAGCTTGGCTGTTTTTCTTGCAGGCGTCTCGTGACCCAACTAGGTAATATCAGCAGCCAGAAGTTTCCTTCCTCCCTTCTAGCACTGATGATATAACCTAGTTGGGTCACGAAACGTCTGCAAGAAAAACAGCCAAGCTCAGAGAGTACTAAGGACCCCAGAGACATATCAATCCCCCCCTCCGTGATCAGCCACCACTCTGTTCTGGGAAAGTCAGAGAGAAGTTGCGATACTCCTACCTTAGGAAGATTGTAGACCTGTTGTTGATAAATCAGCTCATAATGGGGAGGATTGATGCTACTCTGGTAGACGCAGAACAAGTTCTCGTTCGACATATCTGTGAGTGAGAAGAATCGTATCTGGCCTCAGTTGAAAGCCCGATTAAACAAGATTAAATGAAGTTCTATTGCAATATGGAACGAGATGCCATCTAGATCAGGGGGTCTCCAACCTTGGTGACTTTAAAGACTTGTGGACTTCAACTCCCAGAATTCCTCAGCTAGAAAGTCTTAAAGTTGCCAAGGTTGGAGACCCCTGATCTAAATCACTAATTGGTGGAGTCCAGCTGGTTATATATAAATGCTTGCTTCCAGCAAGGAGTTGTGTGCAAACCACCCCACTTATAGCCTGTTCTCCCAGCTGCAACCTTTGAAAGGGATCAGGGCCTTTTCCTCTCCCGTAAGCCATGTTGCTCCCTTCTCCGTTCCTCTCTGCGTGCCCTAGGATGAAGAGGGGACGGGCCTGGGTCTTCCTCTGAATGCCCAGCCGGACTCTGCCCTTCCCCAGTTTCCTCCACAGCCACCGGAGCCTCACTCCCACTCCCTGTAGCCTTACTAAGGCTTTGTAAAGTGGTACTAACCCTTCACACAATCTAATGATGTTCATGATGGCCCTATCTGTGCATTCAACGATTGTGGAATCCAGGCCTTCTAGTTACAACCGTTCATTTAATGACTGTTTGAAGTTGCAACAGCCCTGAAATAGGCTGTTATTCACACTTACGACCATTGCCGCATCCCCGTGGCTGGGTGATCAAAATTCGGAGGCAACTGATTCATATTTGTGACGGTTGCACATTCCCATATAAGTAATATCCAATATATTTATTTCACGAGCTTCTCTTACTGCTTTATAAATACATCTAGTCCATTTTAATTTGTTTTAGTTTCTAACCACTGATAAAACAAATCCCATACCATGTAATATTCAGATTCTTCTCTTTAATTTCCAATGTTCACCTATTCATTTCTGCACATTCAAATGTTTTCTCAATTACTTTTCCTTCTGTAGGTATCACTTTTCCAACACTGAGCAAATACAATTCTAGAAGCTGTTAATACATGTATGATTAAATATGTTTTTTTCTTTATTGCAAGCTTCGGGTACCATTCTTAATAAAAAAAATAATTCAGGTTTCAAATCTATATGTTATTTGATCATTTTTTCCAACCGTATGTGTATTTTAGTCTAATATCTTTTAGCTTCTGTGCAAGGCCACCGCATATGGTAGTATGTTCCTGGTGTTTGATGACACTTCCAGCATTTGGCTGATTTATCTTTAAACGTTTTCGCTAGTTTTACTGGTGAACTGATTCATATTTATGACGGTTACAGTGTTTCCCCAGGGTCACATGATTCCCCTTTGGCGACCTGATGAGGAAAAGTCAATGGAGGAAGCTGTCATGCCCCTGTTAGAATCTAACTCCAAGGGAGAGGAGGAACAGCCGACAGAGAGTGGGAGTGTGGCTCTGGAAGCTGTGGAGGAAACTGGGAAAGGGCCCAGGCTGGCCGGCCATTCAGAGGAAGACCCAGGCCCACCCCCTCTTCATCCTAGGGCACGCAGGGAGGAGTGGATAAGGGAGAAATGTGAATGGCCTGGGCTACGGGGGAGGAAAGGGCCCTGATCCCCTTCATGGGCTGTAGCTGGCATGGGCCAATGCTGGAAGCAAAGTGTGAAAAAAATTCTAGTCTGTCAGTTCTTATCTGAGTTCTGGCGTCCTTCCCAGTGTGTGCATTTCAATATCTGTGGACGTCTTCAAGTCCTTATCCTGCCTCGTCTCATTAATTGCTTCAGTGTGGTTTGTGTTGTTGTTTTTTCTATTTATAATTTATATGTAAAGTTTGAACGTAATTTCTTCCTTTTCGCAACTGTTTGTGGGGGAGTTTTTTTCTCCAATCAATGATAATTGGACCTTGGAGGCCCAAAGTTGAAGGAATTCAAGGGACTTTACCTATTTGGGTGACTTTGTTGCTTTTGTATCCCACCCCGGGTCATCACAGAAGCCAGGTTTGCTTAACGACTGCAACAATTCACTTAACGACCGCAGTGATTTGCTTAGCAACAGGGACGAAATTCACGTAACAAACTGTCTTGCTTAGCAATAAAAATCAGGAGGTTCTGAAAATCTGAAATTTGTGGTTCTTAAGTTGAAATTCTACTCGTTTTTTTTTTTTTAAAAAAAGGACACCTTACATTACCTGGTTTATCAGGGGTTTGAATGAAATGCTGGGAGGTGAAGGTTTTCCCGTCAGGATACTTAGGATGGGGAGGCAGCCTGGAGTCAAGATATGTGCAGAATATGTGCATGAGAATCTGGAGAGAAAGAAGGGAAGTTCAGATTTAGCACCCTGTCAGACATTTCAGAAACAAACACGGTGAGTTCTAGTTCCAGTTTAGGTGTGAAAGGCAGCTGGGTGACTTTGGGCCAGTTGTCTGGAGATGGTGAATTCAAATTCTACCTTAGGCGTGAAAGTTGCTTGGTTGATTTGGGGATAATTAGCAGGCGCGAGTGAGTTTTAGTTCCACTTTAGGTGGTGAAAGCCAGCCCAGTGGACTTTGGGCCAGTCACTGGGAGACGGTGAGTTCTAGTTCCGCCTTAGGCATGAAAGCTGTTTGGGTGACTCTGAGCCAATCACCAGGAGACGGTGAGTTCTAGTTCCACCTTAGGCATGAAAATTTGGCCGGGTGACTTTGGACCAATCGTTCTCTCTTTCAGCCCAGCCCACGTCACAGGGTTGTTGTTGTGGGGGAACGCAGGAGGAGGAAGACATGTTGTATATGTTCACTGCCTTGTAAGTTATTTGTAAAAATAATAAAGACAGGATACAAATAACTCTGCAATGCAAGCCGACTTGCTGGGAACAGAACAGGGACAACGAATCGGATACACCTGCTTTGACTGACTTAAGAAGGCTCTTGGACCAGGTGGTGGACTTACTCCGGAGTCCGTGGGTAAATCCGTATCCCACGTGCGTGCTTTGAAGTCTCCTCCTCGGTTCCATCGGAACGAACTCATGCACCCGCCTTGGGAAAGCTCTGTCGGTGAGCAAAAAAACAATACTGTGAAGGGCCAACGTGGGGGAAATAATTTTTTTCTACCTCTTTTTCACTTATTTCACTGTCAGTTCTACTACAGGTAGTCCTCGGGTTACGACAGCAATTGGGAAAGGGATTTATGTATTCATCATATATCCGTAGGACTGTGAGTTCTAGTCCTGCCTTAGGCATGAAAGCTGGCTGGGTGACTTTGGGCCAATAACCAGGAGACGGTGAGTTCCAGTCCTGACTTAGGCATGAAAGCTGATTGGGTGACTTTCGGTCAATCATCAGGAGACGGGGAATTCTAGTCCCACCTTAAGCATCAAAGCCATTTGGGTGACTTTGGGCCAATCACCAGGAGACTGGGAGTTCTAGTCCCGCCTTAGGAATGAAAGCCCTCTGGGTGGCTTTGGGCCAATCACCAGGAGACTGGGAGTTCTAGTCCCGCCTTAGGAATGAAAGCTGTCTGGGTGTCTTTGGGCCAATCACCAGGAGATGGTGAGTTCTAGTCCCTCCTTAGGCATGAAAGCTGTCTGGGTGTCTTTGGGTTAATCACCAGGGGATGGTGAGTTCTAGTCTCACCTTAGGAAGGAAAGCCAATTAATTGACTCTGGGCCAATCCCCAGGGGATGGTGA
The DNA here is from genome assembly GCA_004319985.1 of Emydocephalus ijimae. Taxonomy (NCBI): domain Eukaryota; kingdom Metazoa; phylum Chordata; class Lepidosauria; order Squamata; family Elapidae; genus Emydocephalus; species Emydocephalus ijimae. The sequence goes on along the minus strand of BHEV01040961.1, from coordinate 5,467 downwards.
GTTCTAGTCCTGCCTTAGGCATGAAAGCTGGCTGGGTGACTTTGGTCCTATCGCTCTCTCTCTCTCTCTCAGCCCAACCCGCCTCACAGGGTTGTCACTGTGAGGAAAACAGGATGACTGCTAGGGACTATTCCGTTACGTTTGCTGACTTGAACGATTCAGAGACCAACAATTAAAGGCAGGAGAGAAATAAAACAGCTATTCACCTTTGATCCTCTCGACTAAATATTCCTGGTTTGGCGTCAGGTCCAAGTATTGCACTATGGTGTTCAGGGTTGGAATAAGGGGTCCTTTAACCAAAGCTGCTTGCTTCAGGCTGCTCAGGCTGGCCTCTGCAAAAATAAAAAATAAACACACACACACACACACACACAGAGAAACTATTACCTTTGTCATCATCAAGAAAGTCCCCCAGTTTCGTGTCTCGGTAACAGTTGAGGACTTCCTTTTGCTCACGCGGCAACCACACAAATGGGAAGTAAGTAGCTGCGACCGAGAGTTCTCGATTCTGCAGCGCAAAACGTTCAAGAGGCCTAAAAGTCTGTAGAAATTCCCACTCCACCAGGTTGCGGTTGTCTCAAAGGTGCCTTTCCCCCCCCCCCAAGAGGCAATTGGATTTTCTGGGTTTTTTTTTTTTTTCCTTTTGAAGATGTTTCACTTCTCCTCCAAGAAGCTTCTTTGGCTCTGACTGGATGGAACGGAAGGATTTATACTCCTTGCAGACAAAACTGGTCATTTGCTTCCATTTAGAGGGTCGTTGAAGCCGCTTGGAGGTTTCTCTGTGTCCTCAGGGTCACACCTGAGGGGTGCAAATGTAGGCTGCAATTTTTCTTCTCTGGAAATCCATTCCTCCTCCTCCCAGGCTATTCCAAGGGTGTCCATCCCAAATTGCAGACTGCTGATCATTTCCGAAAAATTGCAGAATAGAGGAACCTTTGGCCCCACTCGCGTGACTCTGAGGACAGAGATAAGCCTCCAACTGGCCTCAACAGCTCGCAAAAAGGATGCAAATGACCAGCGGTCTCAAAAGGAATATAAATCCTTCCATGCTCCACCATCCAGTCAGAAGCTGAAGAAGCTTCCTGGAGGAGGAGGGAAACGCCTTCAAAAGAAAAACCAGAAAGTCCAGTTGCCTCTTGGAAAAAAAAAAGGGGTACCAACAGGACAAGATTCAGCAGTCCATCTGCATTTAAAAAACAGCTAGCTGACTAGGGAATTCTGGGAGTTGAAGTCCATCCATTTTCCATTAATGGAACTGTATAAAACATTCTATCATCGTATGTTTTCCCCCCCCGCTACAAAATCGACAACTTCAAATGCTTCCAAGCTAGGAAAAGCCCTTTTCTCTAGAACGCTGCTACGTTAAGCTCATTTTTAAAAATATCATGTTTCCCCCCCAAATAAGACCCTGTCTTATATTTTTTGCCATCAAAAAAAAAAAAGGCACCAGGTCTTATTTTGGGGGAATGTCATCCACTGACTAATCTCACTTGTGTGCGTCGCTCCAGGCCTCCTTTTCGCTGTCCGAGACCTTCAGGAACTTCTTCTGTGGCCAGCAAGGTTTTCCTAAAGGCCTCTGCAGCCTTCAGGATCGATCCAGAGCTTTGTTCTCAGCTCCGAAGGCCTTCAGGAAAGCCTTGCCGGCTGCAGAAGAAATGGGCCGGCAAGGCGGGTGTTGGGGTGTGCGAGGCCTGGCTACACCTGTCCAAAGGTAAGTGGTAGGGCAGCTCCACCACCATCCGATCCCCACCTTAGCTTAATTTTTACCCATCCCCTCTGGAGTGGGAGGGATCTTAATTAGGGCTTATTTGGCGGGTTAGGGCTTATAATTGGGTGCATGTGTAAAAAAATCATGCTTGGACTTCCTTTCAGGGTGGGTTGTGTTTTCGAGGAAACAGGGTAAATTACAATTTTAATCCATCTATTTTAGTTGGAGCACATGATTACGGACCAAACTTTTTTTTGTTTTTTCCTGCAGAGTCACCATACCTCCAATCTGTAGCTCTGGACACCCCATTCTCCGCAGCTGAGTGCTTACGGAGTCCATCTCTTGAACCAGCGGCACCAAAATCGTCTCGTTGACCCACTGTGGGATCCAAAAAGATTTGAGAGTGGGAGGAAGGGGGGAGGGGAGAAGGACAATAGAAGTTAGAAGGGCGACACTTTCTGGATGCTTTTCTAAGTTGCTATGTTTCATGAAGGGGCTGGTTGTGAGGAGTGGACCGGGGCACTTCGGGTCCAATGGCTCCTATTTAGCCTGAGTCCCCCCCTCCCCTAAGCTCCAACCTCAGAAGGGGATTTCCAGGGCTGTATCACATTTGAACACACGCACCCCCAAGGCCAAAAGCAAAACTCACATTTCTGAATTTGGCAGTCCAAGAATCCATGTGATCGAACAGCTGTCTGCTTGTTGAAACCCGTGCCCAGACCTGGCCAGGAAAACACAAGAAGTTTTGAAGTATCTCTCTCTCACCTATCTACCCATCTACATCCACCCACCCATCCACTCTTTATCTGTCATTGTCTATCCTCTGTCTGTCTGTCTGTCTACCTCTATCTTATCATCTATCTATCTCTATCTTCTCTATATCATCTATCATATCTATCTCTTATCTATCATCTATCTAATCTATTTCTACCTATCATATCTATCTCTATTATCTCTATCATCTATGTATCTATCTTATCTATATCATGTATCTCATCTCTATCTCTATTTCTGCCATCTATCCGTCCATCCATCCATCTATCTATCTATCTATCTATCTATCTATCTATCTATCTATCTATCTATCTATCTATTCATCCACCCACCCATTCTTTATCTGTCACTGTCTGTCTTATCTATCATATCTATCTCTTATCTATCATCTATCTATTTCTACCTATCATATCTATCTCTACCTCTTATCTCTATCATCTATGGATTTATCTTGTCTATCTATATCATGTACCTCATCTCTATTTCTGTCATCTATCTATCTATCTCTATTCATCCACCCACCCATTCTTTATCTCACTGTCTGTCTTATCTATCATATCTATCTCTTATCTGTCTGTCTTATCTATCAAATCTATTTCTACCTATCATATCTATCTCTATCTCTCTTATTTCTATCATCTATGTATCTATCTTGTCTATCTATATCATGTATCTTATCTCTATCTCTATTTCTGCCATCTATCTATCTATCTATCTATCTATCTATCTATCTATCTATCTATCTATCTATCTATCTATCTATCTATCTATCTATCTCTATTCATCCACCCACCCATTCTTTATCTGTCACTGTCTGTCTTATCTATCCTATCTATCTCTATCATCTATCTAGCTATATCTATCATATCTATTTCTATCATCTATCTATCTCTTATCTTCCTGTCATCTATCTAATCTTTATCTATCGATCATATCTTTCTATCTCTATCATCTATTGATCTACCTATTCAAGGGTCTTCAAACTTGACAGCATTAAGGCTTGTGGACTTCAACTCCCCGAATTCCTGAGCTAACATTGACTGGAGGAGGAATTCTGGGAATTGAAGTCCACAAGTCTTAACGCTGCCAAGTTTGAAGATCCCTGTAATCTCTATTATCTATGTAGCTATCTATCTTGTCTATCCATCTATCACCTTATTTCTATCTATATCTCTATCATCTATCTCTGCCTGTCTGTCTAGCTCTATATTTCCATCTATCTATCTATCTCTGTCTGTCTATCTCTATATTTATCTATCTCTGGATCTCTGGATCTCTCTCTCTCTCATCTCTGGTTCAGTTTGAACAAGGGCATCAGCTGGCTATCTCCAGATGTAGTGAATAGTAGGAACACAGTATACGCTTCCATTAACTCCACCAGTTGGAATTTACAGGTAGGTCCTCCACTTACAACAGTCCATTTAGTGTCCTTTTGAACTTAACACCTCTGAAAAAGTGGCTTATGACCATTCTTCATCATGGAGAACCAACAGTTTCCTGTCGTGGGTTTTTACCTCTTCGGCAGCTTGCTTGGAACTCAGATCGGCTTCGTCCTTGTGAGCCGAGGGGGCCTGGGACCTGTAGGCCGGCTGGTACTGGAATTTCCGGAGCATCTGGGCATAGTCAGCCATGGAGCGACCGTAGTTCCAAAAAGTTGGGCTGTTTGACGGAGAACCGGAATCTGAACTGCCTGCCATGGGCCAGAGAAACATGCCGAAATGAGGCTACATGACCAAAGCAGGGACTGGATCTTACAGCAGCTGTTGTGGTTAGCCGGCAGCAGGTACAGACAGCTGAGGAGAGCGAGGACTCAGATGAGGGGCCAGAACCATCAGGGAGTGGACTGCTGCTTCAGAGATTGTGGGGGCTGGCAGCAGCAGCGATGAGGAGGGTCCCAAGGAGCCTGTGCCAAGTGCGCGTCACGAAGGATTGCTCGGAGGAAAGAATAGTTACAACAGCACAGGGGACTCAGGAGTAAGGCTGCAAGATAATGGCCCCTCCTTCAAGAAAATAAAAGCCAGCTGTGAAATTAACCTTCTTTGCAGAAGGCAAAGACGTTTTGAAACTCAGCCTCGTGGACATTACAGTTGGTATTTGAAGACTGTGGTAAACTATTTCTTATCTGTTGTTTTTTTTTTGTCAGACGTGCAAAAACTTGGCCAGGCTCTTTCTTGTCGGAGCTTATTAGTTGGAAGCAGCCTTTTATCTGTGAAGAAACAGGGATTCTTAGCTGAAACATTAAAAGGTTGCGCTGCTGCCTTTGTCTTGGAACCAGGTTTGGGTCAGAACAACAGCCTCCTACGGCTGGGTGGCAAAGTCAGAGAGCCAGATTGAAGAGGTGGTGAAGAAGGTGACTAGAAAACTAGGGAAGGGTGAGTTCTAGTCCCGCCTTAGGCACAAAATCCGGCTGGATGACTGGGCTTATCACTCGAGGAGACTAGAACTCACTGACTCCTAGGAATTGGACCAAAGATGCCCAACTGGCTTTCATGCCTAAAGTGGGACTAGAACTCCCAGGCTCCTAGTAACTGGACCAAAGTCACCCAGCTGACTGTCATGCCTAAGGGGGGGATTAGAACTCCCAGTCTCCTGGTGTTTGGCCTAAAGTCACCCAGTCAGCTTTCATGCTTAAGGCGGGATTACAACTCCCAGTCTCCTGGTGATTGGCACATAGTCACTTAGTCAGTTTTCATGCCTAAGGCGGGACTAGACCTCCCAGTCTCCTGGTGATTGGCCTAAAGTCACCCAGTCAGCTTTCATGCCTAAGGAGGGATTAGAACTCCCAGTCTCCTGGTGATTGGCCTAAAGTCACCCAGNTGCCTAAGGCGGGACTAGAACTCCCAGTCTCCTGGTGATTGGCACACAGTCACTCAGTCAGCTTTCATGCCTAAGGCGGGATTAGAACTCCCAGTCTCCTGGTGATTGGCCTAAAGTCACCCAGTCAGCTTTCATGCCTAAGGAGGGATTAGAACTCCCAGTCTCCTG
>BHEV01040959.1:0-23445 GCA_004319985.1 Emydocephalus ijimae | reverse complement strand
ATTCTGCTGAAACGTTGCTACAACTTTAAAAGCACCACTACTATGACGTGGGAAAATACCCGAACAAAGCTGAATGCCATGGCATATATATACATATCATGCAAAAATGCAAAATACAGAGAAGTTGCGAACTAAATATTTATGACAAAATGGTATTGATTGAAGAAACAAATATCAGAATGATTAAAGACTGAGGAATTCAGGTCATCCAAATCCTATTTGATAAGATCAGACCAACATAAGGTATGGTTCATAGTAACATGCTTAGGTTTTACTACAAATGATTAATAAAAATTAGCTAGCCATCAAGGGCAGAGTGGTAAAACAGCAGCCGCTGCATATATATACATAATATGTGTGTACTTTCCATATACATACATAATATTTGTGTATGTATGCATATATATGGAAAGAACACAACAATGCAAAGTGTGTGTGTGTGTGTGTGTGTGTATTCGCAGCATGTTGAAAATTCCACTTGGAAGAACTGTGTCAAGAGTTAACAACCTTCTCTTCCCCTTTCTTTCTTTCTTTCTTTCTTTCTTTCTTTCTTTCTTTCTTTCTTTCTTTCTTTCTTTCTTTCTTTTCTTTCTTTTTTTTCCTTCCTTCCTTCCTTCCTTCCTTCCTTCCTTCCTTCCTTCCTTCCTTCCTTTTTTCTTTCATTAAAACATTTTGGAATTGACTTTGCTGACCTCTGAATGTAAGAACTAGATAAAGATTATTTTGATTTTTCACCGCCAATGTTAGCAGAAAGAAAGAGGAATGCATGAAAGTAGCATTGGTCAAATATAGTCACAGTTTTTCTTCTTCTTTGAATATTTAGCCTGGAAGTATGGGATACATTTCTCATTTGCACTTCATATTGTGAAAGAGATTTATACCTTTATGCAATGGAGAATAAATAGTCTCCAGATAACCTTTTGTCAGTGCTTGTATTAGTAAGAATTGCTTTTGGATTAGCATCTCTGTTTAATGATCATGTCAGTTCCCCCCACAGAGCACTGCTTTGAAAAAGTAACGTACAAACAGACCAAAAGATAAACCATGTTCAAAAGAAGTGATTGACACTAAACCGTGACCAGTTTATTGAAGTTATGAAAACTTGATTTGCCTCAACGATAATAGAAAAACTCTAAGATGCTCGACAATATTTTATTCTGCAGAAAATTCTATTTCCAGTTTATAGTTGCTCAAGACTATTTTTTTTCTGCAGAAGTTCTATTTCTAACTTTAAAAAAATCATGCAGCATTCTGCATCTACTATCTATGATTGCAAGGTCAAAAAAGTGAGAGATCTTGGATTATTTTTTTACCATTAAATTTGTACCATAAAACTGCATGTCTCGTGCTTTCTTATTTTTTTTCCTCTTCTCTCTCTCCTTTCTTTCCTTCTTAGTATATCTCTATGCCTCAATAGTATTTGGGAGGAATAATATAGCCCATCGTCCCATTTTCTGACATCTGTCAACATCTTTTCCATTATTATTATTTTAATTTTAAAAAATGAATGGAAAGCTAGCATGCTGCAAAGCGCCAGCCTCAAACACAAGTTATGATTCCAGCAGTGTCCATGCGTGTCATACATAGGACACAAAGGGATATTTAGAAAATAAAGTGATGGTTATCATTGTTTAGTGCTTTGTTTGCCAGCTAGCAATAGTATTGTAATTATTTTGTAAGAGTGTCTATAACATGCTTCCAAAATGCCAGATGTGAAGCATCAAGGAGGATTCCTGCTATGCCCAACTCCATTGAGGAGAAGACCAGTTTTGGAGAAAATGAATAGAAGAGAATGGAGTGGAATGGGAGTAGAGTAGAGTAGAGCAGAGCAGAGTAGAGTAGAGTAGAGCAGAACAGAATTCTTTATTGCCCAACTTGTGAAAGTTCATATTTTTCCGATTGACAATATGACCTTTAATCATTAATATTGCAGAATCTACTCTGATCCTTAAAACTTAGGATACAACAATTTTCTGGCAGTTCCTCTAGGAGATGTATAATAGGTCAAAAGTTACTCCTGGTCCTTCTTTCCTTCCTATCATCCATCCATTATCTATTTATCTATTTATCTATTTATCTATCTATCTATCTATCTATCTATCTATCTATCTATCTATCTATCTATCTATCTATCTAATCTAGCTAGTTAGTTATAAGAGAGAGAACTGCCAGGATAACTTGGGAATGAAGAATTTACATCTGTTTAAATAACTAAATCTCACAATGATTTGTTTTCTGGACAGAAAAATGGCAACACAACCAAATCCTTGAAACCAACATTGTCTTGTCAAGTAGCATGTCACATGTATTTTCATTTCACTCAAAACAGATTGCATTTCCTTGATAGAAAAGAGAAGAAAACTATGTTATATGTCACACAGATGCTCCACAGCACATAATGTACTGGAGGGCAGTAAAATTAAGGCACCATCAATACATACAAAAGAAAGCTTGAGGGTGGTTAAAAAATCTGGCTGCAATGCAAATGTCTCTTCTGCTATTAGCCTTATGTGTTTACTCTTTCCTTGTCTATTTTTGTCACCTGTTCCTTTAAGTGGGACAAACAAGGACAATGGGTAGACCACCTGAGAGATACACATCTGGAGCTATTTCATAGCAGAAATCCCTTCTTTAGATGAACAATAAAGCTCACCACTGAGCTGTAACATCTAATTATCTGAGGGGGCACCAAACATAAGGAATTGGTCAGTCTTAGTATAATGCCACTTTCTGCATCGCCTCCATTCAGGTCTCCCCTTGTCATTTATTTAGAAGCTGATGGATGCATCCATTCAGCTGTCATCCAAAGGAATATGCCTCTGGAAGAAAGGGATTTGTTAAGTTATTTTGAAAATGTAGTCATCAAAAAGGCAAGGACACAATTGTGCTTCTCATCCAGGTGATAAAATTTGCACATAATCAGATTCACAAAGGGAAAAAAGCTACCTGATTTCAGATGAGATATCTCTCACCCTTGGAGCAAAAACCATAGTATTACTCTGCTGCATCTATTCAAGCTATCTTAATCATTGATAAACTAATTAGCTTATCAATAATCTCTGGTTCTTGTTTCTTCCCTATGACTCTTTAAGGGCTAATTAATATGTAGTGAACAGGAGAGCATAACCACCATACATTACTGCCTATAGATGATCAAAGAAAGTTAAGGTGTCGACTCACACTACATCATTTCTTCAGTCTGCATTTTTTTACACATACACATATTAGTGATTTCATTCCTTTTTGTTGAGGGGAGGAGTAAGATACTGGAAACTGTGCGAACTGTATTGGAACAATATCGAAACCTTCAAAACCTTCACTATCCATCTATCCTGTCGGGTGTTAATAAAATAGATTATAAGCTTATGTTATCATAAATGCATCAATCTTTAAAAACTCTGTTTTAATTCTTAATTTATTAGAGATGATTTTATATGAATTTAGTTGTGCATTTTCTTCAAAATGCATCGGTATATTTTGATTTGGATTAATCATATGTCCTTAACTTCGTGTTGACTCCTAGTGACCAGATAGATTGTGTTTTCTTTAGAAATATTTTGATATCTTTCGATTATTAAGAACAACAAGAGTTGGAGAAAAAATGTCCTAAAGCATATATTGCCCTCATGTTGAAAATAAATAAAGGAATTCTAAATATTTGTTTCTTCAGTAATCTCTACAAATTAATAGATTATATCAGCTTCATATTTTTAGATTCAAGCATTCAAATTCATATAACTAACAAGACACAATGAGAAAGAGAGAGAAAGAGAGAGAGAGAGAGGACATATTACATAAAATATCTCTCTATTTGTTGAAAGATACAGTTTTTTTTCATTTCAAGTCTGTAAGATGAAATAAAATCACCTTCAACAGAACTTTTGCAAGATAATTGAAATAATCGTAAAATAAATATAGGAAAATACAGGAAAAAATGCATGCAACATACTGTAAGTGCCTATTCTTTATTCTTCATTTAAAATATAGTGTTTCGGTAGACTAAGGTGGCAGAAACATCTACAACACAATTTTAAAAAAAGGCAAGATAGTGACTGCAACATATGATCTTTATGTGCCTTATACCTGTGGGTTGGATTCTATGGGTTTGGACCAGTTCAGCTCACCAAACCGATTGTTATACCGGTTGAACCCTGCCACTCGCCTTATATATGCCACTTATGTAAAAAAAAAGGGGGGGGGGCGGGAGAAATAAGGCTTTAAGAATGTGGTTTCAGCCTTCTACTTATCTTCCTTAAAAAATAAAAAAGAATGTCTACTCAATAGACATTGTTATATGTAACAGAAGCTCTTTTTCAACTTATTTTGTTGCTCTGACTTAAAAAAAAAACAATTTAAGGATAACATTTTCAATGCCATTGAATTTGGCTAGAATTCATTTTCCTCTATGGCCAGCATCCCTATATGGTATAGTATTTCACTCTGCCAGTCTGTCTCTGCTAAATATACTAAGATACCAAATATTTAGCAGCATGCCCCAGCTCTGATATAACTGTATCTTAACATTGTGGGGGGGGGGGTCTTTCTTGGGGATAAGCCAATTTTGCCACTAGTCCCCCTCCCCTCCATGTCTTGGCACCTCAGAAAGCACGTTGATCAGAGGCAGAAAAGCACAAGGCTGTGATATTCCAGAACAGCAAGTGAAACTGTAAGAGTTTTCTTACAAAATGGCTTTTTTTTTTTCCAGAAAGGTCACTGCATTGGCTCCATCAGACTCTTTGCTAGATATTAGACACTTCAGAGGCTATTTTATTGTTCTTAAGTTTGCTGCCCTCCCTGTAAGAGGCATTGTGGAAATCTTAAAAAAAAAAATTATTTCAGTGAAACCTCCAAATGCCTCCAGCTGAACTTTGACAAGACTAATGTCTCCTGAAGGATCCACAATCCCTGCTATTTTCATCTGCCAAATAATGATTCTGCCAAATAATGATTCGGCTTCAGGCATTTTGAAGTTTCCCCATTATAGGTCTATGGACAAATCTTTTATCTAATCAAATATTAAAGCACCTTGAATAGAATTGGGTTGCTCTCAATTCCTGAATATCTAACTCCAATCCAATCATGGCCGATTGGCTTTGGCCAAATTGCAATAATGAAAACGCTGCCCTTGAGTCATTAAATGTAGGCCTTTGAAATTAATTGCTTGAATATCCTACCTTATTTTGACCTTACAAGGAAGTATACAACTTAGCATTACAAGCAGCAATGAACAAAGAGCTGTAATGAGAGCTATCTACAGGGAAGTTGATGGAGGCAAATGATAGAAGCAGCTTTGCCTTATCATGATTCAAGCTCCACCCTTTTGTACATGCATTTTAAGCATGTGTTGCAAAGATGCAACATTACTGGAATCATTTTGGCAAAAGCATTAGATCCTGTGGATGCCTCTATTAATCTTCTGCAAGGAACCTTAATGGCTTGAGCTGATAGTGCATAGTTTAGGAATCACAACAGTGTGGGATTAGGGGCTGTAGTACAAAACTATTAACAAATATTCCATGTTGCAAACAGTTATGCTAGACTTTAGAAAAGACTGATTCTTCACTGATATGAGAATGCAAACCTTTACAGAGGTCAGATAATGCTGACCATTACCAATGCTCATAATGCCTGAACAGTGTTCATGTAATCATGACAATAAGTCATGAGTACTATCTTCCCCATTGTTGAAGAGGCCACTTCAGTGAGAATACATGGTGAACTAAACATCTCCAAAATAATGCATTGCAGCAAGAACAGCAGTCAAGAGGGAATTTCTGGACAGCCAAATCTCTCTGGATAAAGGGGATAACCATGAGATCGCCAGCTTACACTCTGGACAGCTGCTTCTCATGAGTAAACTGCAGGAACTGAGATTTCTGCATGAGTTGAGTGATTAGTAGCTGAAAGATTTCCACAACTCACAGCCACAAAGTAACCTTATGGATACCAAGTTCTGCCAAGTCTAAATTCTTAATCACTTTTGGAAATTGCTTCTTAACTCCTTCTCAACTACTAAGAACTCTAAAAGCTATTCAGAAACTATTAAACTTAATAAAATGCACAGATGAGATTCCTTTATTTCTTAGCAAAAAATAAATCAATAAACTAAAAGTATTTTTTTTAAAAAAAAACCTCTTTTTTAAAATAAACAACTAAGGGCAATTGAAATGATGATTTTGGAAAGTTATAAATGGATTAAAGTCCCAGATGGATTTGAAGTAAGATTTTGAAATTAATCATAAAAATATTTCCCATGGGAAAATACTAATGTTTTGAATTTTTGAAAGAAAATGTAGAGAGAACCAGAAGAAACTAAAGATTACAATTAAAGCAGATGTATGCTTAAATTTGGCTTACTAACATAAAATAGGATAAGATATTTTAACACTAGATGTGCTGGAAGATATTTGTGAGCAATGAGGATATTTGTGAGCAAAACCAGATCCAGAAGTTAATCTTATTTCTGCCATTACAAATAGACTTTGTTCAGATGCTAATGAATATTTTTGTATTAGTTTTTATATGTTTAACTGTAATGTTTAATAAAATTATCATAAAAAGAGAAAGTATTGTTGAAGGCTCATTGAGAAGAAAGAATCAAAGAAAAAATATTTATTTCCTTACTGCTGCCATTCCCTTCTCCATCCAGAAACAGAAAAAATCTTATTGGGTATAAGTCTGGACCCAACCTCTAGAGGAATATAACTTTCTATTAAAATTTATAAATGGCTCAGCTTTTTCCCCATTAGACTGTGTAAAAATCAGTAGATGGAATAATGTATGGTTTCAAATTTACTGCAACTAATTAATCTTCTGAATTTTGTGTAAGCCTTGTTTAATCTCTACTTTGCACTTGCAGTTATTGCAAACCTTTGGATGCATATTCAAGAGGATCTAGGGATGTTTAGTGATTGTATTTCAAGTAAGTCTTCCTCTTAAATTTAGGCTGCCAACAACTTTGTGAGTTAGGTTGGGCTTTAAGTTGATGAATCATTTGACATCATTATGTAAAATTCTTGGCTAAGCTGAGAACTCCTCCATCCTTGATCAGCACTACAAATACTGCCTTCCCTACCCTGGTACCTTCTACAACAGATGTGTCACACATTGGCCACGTCCATCCCCGGTTTAGCGAAGGGAGAAAAAATCATGATACATCATGTGATGCCACCATAATGCTGTGAGCTTGACACCTCTGGTCTAGAAAGTGCTGCATTCTCAGATGTTAATGGCTTTGGTGGCAAAGGATTCTGGGGCTTGAAATGCTCAGCTCCATCCGATCGCTCTGACCCTACCCCAAATTAAGAAATTACAGGGTTGTAAAAAGGGAGAAGACTGCACTATCAGTCTTCCTTGAGTTTATGGAGAAACATGGATTACAAATTTAACAAATAAATAAACTGCACTGGATCTGCCCCTTTCCATTCCCTGTCAACTTCTGCATATCACAGCTCCAAGCTCACTTTGTATGGCTTGCTTCCCACTAATTTGATGGGATAGAGCAAGAATAAGCAAGGACTGATGTGATACATAAATAGATCTAATATTTTTACCTTTTCCTTTCTCTTGGTTATTAATTAGCAGATAACAACACTGCAAGTGAATATGCATGATTCACAGTTAGATTAGTTGGATCAAGTGATGGCTTCAATGAAAGTTTAAAGTTTTGGAGCAATTACTAATTAATTACATTTATTTATTTGTTTGTTTGATTGATTTTGTATGTATATGCACTGTTGATCCTGGCAACTGCCAAGACAAGTTCTTGTGGTGTTCTTGGCAAGAGTTTCTATGTGATATTCTAATTTACTAGCTAAGGTTTTCAAATGGACTTATTTTTTCCTCCCATTCGGAGGTGACATGGAACTTGTAATGAGTGTCCATTTTGTCTTTCCTTTTTGAAAATTTAACCTGATTTTGGAACTATTGGCTTGTTTTATTAAGCCACTCAGTGACATTTGACATATTAAGGTAGAACAAAATATCTATTACTACTATATATCAATAATATTCTAGGCTTTATGGATAATATTTACTTAATAAAAGCAGTTTGGTTTAATGGTTAAGACATCAGGCTAGAAATTAGGAGATTATGAATTCTACTCCCACTTTAGGCATGAAAGACACTGGGCATCTTTGAACCAAGCACTCTCTCAACAACACCAGGCTTGGGAGCAATGGTATGATTCAACTGGTATAACAACCAGTTTGGTGATTGTGCACTTCACATGTGCATGCACACTTTGCAGACACGTGTGTGCACACCATTTTAAAAAGCCCATTTTCAGCTATAATACCTTCTACTACAGCCCTGGTTAGCAAAACAGCTGAGGCATGGCAAAACTTCTCTGCCGTGTTCTGCTCCAAAACAAGGAAATAAAGCACAGAAAGGAGCAGGGCGGATGGGTGGGGCCAAATGATCACCGGAACTATTGGTTCACCCGAACTGGTCCGAAGCAGTAGAATCCCAACCCTGCTTGTGAGACATGCTGGTTGATCAATTCCTGTGGCATCCAATTGATCAATAAAAAAAAAGCAGACCTTGCATTTGTAGGATAATATTAGAAAGAAAGAAAAAGTTAATTCTCACTTCTCTTTACCAAAATATATGGATATTGTATGACACATTTCCACTGAGAGAATATTTATAGCTCAGGGTTGAATTGTGACATCCTTAGGGCTTTCTGAGCCTGGCTGTCGGCTTGCAGATGTTTTCATTATCCAACTGCATAGCATCATCAGTACCAGAAGGGAATGGAGTTTGCTATATAAACAGACAATAAAGCCCACTCCCTTCTGGCACTGATGATGTTACCTAGTTGATAATGAAATGTCTGCAAGAATGCAATGAACCTCAAAGAGCACCAAGATCCCCAAAACTCTTTTTCAGGTAATTCCATTCAAAATTATTCATTTTTTTCTTTTTTTTTCTAAATATATATAAAAATGGGAGTTATATTTTGTTTAAACTGATACATTTATGTATGTATGTCTTGATATACTTTCTAGAAAAATATTTGGTATGCTCAAAGAACAACAAAAATAACAAAATAACAAAAAAGTATATATTAACTCATTGTTCTAAGTTGCTTGCAGAATTTCCACATCCATTTTAGTGCAACATTTCAGTTGTGAATAAAGATTAGTTGTAGATTTGAGAATGTCCAACATTTTTTTCTAGTAATAATAATAATTTTAGGAAAATTAGATGCTGCTAATCAAGTCTGATGCAAAAGGTAAAGTTAAAAGACCATATTGTCATCCAACAGTTTGAAGTAGCTGAAATATTGTGTGTAAAATATTAATTAGCAATGAATTGACCAAAGCCACCCAGAGTCATCCAAGCCCCCCAATGAACTGAAAACTACACAATGAATTGAAAGCCACCCAGAATCACCTTGTAAGGGAGATGGGCAGCAGATAAATTGAATGGATGAATGGATGGATGGCTGGATGGATGGATGAATGAATGAATGAATGAATGAATGAGTAAGTATATACAGTTACTATTTTTTCATGAACTCCAGAAAGAAGGCAAACCAATGAACCAACCAACCAAAGCAAAACCATCAGACTCAAACATCCCTAAATGTTATTTTAAAGACATCCTAAAACATGACAGATTTTTCTGGGTAGAAACATCAAAGTTTCTTTTCCAGGGAAACAAAACCGTTTGGGACATTGGAAAATACATACAAAACCTTTGTCAGACCAATTTTTGAACACAGCTTGTCCGCTTGGAACCCACACAGTATATTGGACATTAACACGATTGAGCGGGTTCAGAAGTATTTCTCGAGAAGAGTACTCTATTCCTCTACTCACAATAGAACTCTCTATGTCTCCAGGCTTGAAATTTTGGGCTTGGACAATCTGGAACTGTGCTGCCTGTGGTTTGATCTAAGCAGAGTACACAAAATTGTCTGCTACAATGTCTTGCCTGTCAACAATTTCTTCAGTTTCAACCACAATAATACAAGGGCAAACAATCGATACAAACTCAAGGTAAACCACTTCAAACTCGATTGCAGAAAATATGACTTCAGCAACAGAGTTGTCAATGCCTGGAATGCTCTACCCGACTCCATTGTTACAGCCCCAAACCCTCACAGCTTCAACCTCAAACTGTCTACCATAGACCTCACCGCAAACTTAAGAGGTTCTTAAAGGGGGCATGCATAAGTGCACCAGCATTCCTACTGTCCCTGTCTTACTGTCCCCATTTGTTGGTATTTACCTCCTTTGTTCATGTTTATGTTCATACCTATACTTGTTATCTTGTACATGTTTGACAAAGAAACAATTAAATAATATGGAAGCATTTTAAGTTTATGCTAGCACAAATGATACATCCATGTGGAAGACTGCAAAATAGTCCAAAAGAGACAGGGATGAAGCATTTCTTCTTTTATCAGCTTGGCAAAACAGATCAGAAGGAGGAACCTTTGAGGCAAAAAGTAGCTATCACCAAGAATGAAATGCTTTTATATAACATATTGTGTTGCAGTGAGAAATGGGAAAGAAAACCAGAAAGAGAAGACCTTGGGTGTCACATATTGCTGAGAATCCAGAAATTTGTAGGCAAACAGTAAAAGGGGGATGAGGAAAGAAAGTTACTTCAGCACCTTTAATCTGTACATTCCATTTTTATTTTAGATTCAATTTGCCTGCAAAGAGAGATGGGGGAAGAGAGGTGATATTTCTTATTTGTTTTTTAAGAGATGTGCTAAATGGCAAGGAAATATAGAACATAGGGGAGAGTTAGGAGAGCTCTTAATTCATAGCCCTGGCATGCAGTAAATCTATTCCTTGAGCAGTTTTATTTCTTTTATCAAGTAGGGTTTCATCTAATGGATGGCACCCCTATAAAATGGTGACTGGGTTGTGACTAATGGCACAATGGGCGTAACTCATCACAGTGATGAAAAGTAAAGCAAACAGATCTTTAGCAACAGCTTTGCAAAAAGGAGGAAAAAAAATTAGTTAAAATCAACCCTTCAAAAGGCTTCTCTTCCAAATATGACATGAGTTTTTCTCTTCCTTGAATACTAAAAAGTTTATATTTACTGCTGCAGGGTTCCCGTTCTTTAAAAAAATGAGGAAGGAGATCAGGAGGCCTACTGCAAGTAGCCAGGCAGGCATTAGGAGGTAATTTCCTTTGTTTTTGAACATATTAAGGTCAGCACTAACTTCAAAAGCTTAAAAAGTTGTGGTTAAGATTACAATGCTAAGTTGTATCCTTCCTCAGTTTGGTTCCCTTAAGGTATGTTGTTCATAATTTTGCTTGTGTTGAACATCTTGTTTGAATCCTAATGTTAGAGAAATTGATTGGTTAACTAAGCACATCTCAAATACATTACAGGTGATCCTCAACTTACAATCCCAATTGAATCCAAAAATTTTGTTGCCAAGCCAGACAACTGTTTGTTAAGTGAGTTTTGTTTCTTTTTACCACCTTTGTACAGTTGCAAAGTGAATCACTGCAGTTGTAAAGTTAGTAACAAGGTTGTAAAGTGAATGCAGCTTCCCCATTGACTTTTCTTTGGGGGGGGTTTTGCCAAAACTGATCACATGACCCTTAGACATTGCAACCATGATAAATATCAACCAATTGCCAAGTGTCCGAATTTTGATCACATGACCTGCTGCAAGGGTTGTAAGTATGAAAAACAGTCATAAGTCACTTTTTTTCAGTGCCATTGTAACTTTGAATGGTCACTAAACAACAAGTTATAAGTTGAGGACTACCTGTAGTTCAGTTGCTCCACTATGCCCAAAATATTGTTAGTTTGAGCCAGCTTATCTTACTTAGCAAATCATGGTCCAATGGAACATTCTGGAGTTATCCGGAATATTCTATTTCTGGAACAGTAGATTTGCATACATCTAATTATCTTCTTTGAACTAGCTATTGTCTTTTTAAAGGAGGTAATATCAAATAATCAACAGTCTTCTCCTTCCTTATGGAAAAAGCAATTCAGGGAACTGTTGAAATAAGGCTATTTCTATCTGTATTTATAAAATATTTCTACCAATCCTCTGGCATACTTTATATTTCACAATAAAGCATTCGTTCTAATATAAAAATAGCAGAGCACCCTGGTAAAATGTAGAAACAGATCCAAAAGTAATACAAACATGCAGAAATAGGCAGGATAAAAAGTGCTACAAACTAGGGCAGCTTGTT
The DNA here is from genome assembly GCA_004319985.1 of Emydocephalus ijimae. Taxonomy (NCBI): domain Eukaryota; kingdom Metazoa; phylum Chordata; class Lepidosauria; order Squamata; family Elapidae; genus Emydocephalus; species Emydocephalus ijimae. The sequence goes on along the minus strand of BHEV01040959.1, from coordinate 11,258 downwards.
CTGTCTCAGCTCAGCTTTCTTTTTCTTTATAAATATAATCTTATTGAAGAAATTTTGACAAGGTAAAACAATGTCTTATAAAAGAAACAAATGATGAAAGAATAGGGAATAAGGGGAAAAAAAGAACTTCCTATGATTTTGACAGTGATTATAAATTTAACCTTTCTCTCGCTCTAAGGTTGTGATGGACTGTAGTATGGAGGTGGATGCTCAGGAGGAAGGGGGTGCATTCAGAGGAGTAAGAGGCAAGTTCAATAACTACCCATGTTTCCTCAAAAATAAGACAGTGTCTTATATTAATTAATGCATCACATTAGGGATTATTTTCCAGTTAGGTCTTATTTTAAGGGAAATATCTTACTAAATATGTCCATCTGGCTGAAAATCTTAACTTATTTTGGGGGTAGGGCTTATATTATGAGCATCTTAAAATCATGCTAGGGCTTACTTTCTGTTTGGGTCTTATTTTTGGGGAAACGGGTTATGTATAAGAGAAAGAGGATGAAGACACCCCACCCATCCCCAATAGTTCCCAGAATATATTGTAGATACAGATAGTAGAATGTTCAGTCTGGCAAGATTTTGTCTGTAAGTGTGAAAAGATAAAGAAAACGACTTGGAAGAATCAATGTGTCTTTTTTTTGCTCTGGGGCCTGACATCAGCTCAACTTTCAACCACATATTTATCTTGATACCTTCCTAAACCTCAAATGCTATAAATGCTAACTGGTGTTCTCTGAGCTTGGCTGTTTGCTCTCAGATTATCCAACTAGGTAATATCTTCAGTGCTAGAAGAAAGTGGATTTGATCTCTGTTTTTACACAGTAGCTTTCCCTGTCAGGGTTGGGCCAGATGCATCATGCCCAACTCAAAGGGGAAAAAAGGTCATGAAACATCATGTGACAACAATGGGATGCTGCAAGTTTGACACCCATGTAATAGAGAACCAAAAGCAGCAAGCTAAATTGGAGAGATTCTCATGCCAGGTAACTAGCATCTGGATCCCTCTGGTAATGTCAGGATTGATGTGATAGTGGAGGTGATGGTAAAAATGTCCTCTGGAAGTAATCACTTTGAAATAATTCTTGCCTGTTAGGATTTGTATTTTTATGAAGGGTTGAGAACGGCACTTTCAGGTCATATAATTGTAGCTATAAAATTAAATATAGGTAGTTGTCAACTTATGACCACAATTGAGACCAAAATTTCTGTTGCTAAGTGAAACGTTTAAGTGAGTTTTGCCCTTTTCATTTTATGACCTCTCTTGCCACAGTTTGCTAAGTGAATCGATCCAGTTATTAAGTTAGTGATCCAGTTGTTTAAGTAAATCTGGCTTTCCCATTGACTTTGCAATGGGGATAGGTCGCAAAAAGGTGATCACATGAGCCCTGGACAGCGTAACCATCATAAATATCAGATGCCAAGCTGACTTAATTTTCACCATGTACTGTAACCATGGAGATGTTGCAACGGTTGTAAGTATGAAAAACGGCCATACCGTAAGTCACTTTTTTCAGTGCCATTATAATTTTGAACGGTCACTAAATGAACTGTTCTAAGTCGAGGGCAACCTGTGTACACATCCCAGTAAAACCTTTCCTAAGCAGCGGTAAACAGATATATAGAATTGCTAGGCCCCAGGTTCTCAGGATGTACCTGTGCCAGGAGTCAATTTTATCCAATGGAAGGAACAATGTATCCCTTTATCATTGCAATAGATTGTTAGGATATCTATCTTCCCTGTGTGTCCTTTCGTGCCTTTGGAGTCAAGCAAATGTAAATCAGGAGACTTTTTTTGAATTATGGCACCTGACGATTCACAAGGTAATCTTACAAACACAGCAGTGAAATATATAGGTTGCAAATTGCTTAAGTGACATCTCAGCTATTACTGTAAATTATTGTTGCAGTACATCTCCTTTTTACAGTATTTCAACTGGATTACATTTTAAAACTTTATCTTTCTCAAAATAAATACTTTGTGCCTTTTTTTGCATTTTTCTGTTTTGTTCAGGCTCTGCATGGCATAAAAGTGCTTGATTTAAATCACAAGAATAACCTAATCTTTAAAGAAGCAACATGTGTTTCATGTTTCCAAATCCTTCAGCAATAGGGTTTTAATAGAGAATAATGGGGAAATATGCCCCAAAACCAACCTTTTATATTTGCAAACATTATTTTTATTTAACATGTCATTTAATTTCCCAGGCACAACTTCATGAATTTTTGTACTGCAAAAAATAAACTAAAATGTAATTAATGTACATTTCTTTTATAATGGACACATCAGTACAAGCATTGTTGGCCAAGAAAAGGAGGGGAAGGAAGTAAAACTGTTTCTAGTTAATATATAGCAGAATTCCCCCCTTTTAAAAAAAAGGCTTCCTTTTTTAAATTATAAGTTACAGTGCAACTAGTATGTCCTAAGTTATGATGAATCCATATATCATGGTCCAAAATTCAGATGCTGGTTGAGGAAGACATCACAACAAAATCTGTGGAATGTCAGCCTCAAAAGACACAAAGCCAAGAATCACTTGAGATTGATCAGACACAGGAAGAACTCAAGTGGTCAGATTATTTTGATGGCTTCAGACCACTCAATCCAGCACCCAAAAGTAGAGCAAACAGCAGTGCAGCTAGGCTTCTTGCAGAGTAAAGGGAGTAAATGTTTTGATTGGTGACAGCTGGCTGCAGCCTGGTTTAAGGAGTTACTCTGACCTACCTTACCTTTATTGGAAGGATCTATTGATCTCAAACTTTTGTCCCTGTTTATGTAAGAAACCTTGGATTACTGACATTTGGACTGGCTGGCAACCTTGACCTGGATTTTTGAACTTTGGACTGATCCTGGACTATTCTTCTGTGTGCTCTTATTTGAAAGCTGATGCTCTGTTTTAGTTTCCATGCTATTGTCTCTTGTACTTGAGTAAACTGAGAAATATCAAAGCAACTATATGTGAATCATAATTGAAACCTAAAGCAGGATACAATGTAAATGTTATCATATATATCAATTTGAATTTCAAGAACTTTAGGAGATTATAACCAGGTTTTTAATGTAATTATTTGCCAACATGTATACTGATAGCCATAAGTGATTATCATTCTAAATGGAGTTATTTGTAGTGATCACATCATAATTCTGCTCTATTCATTAGGGATCCACTATCTAAAACCTTACAATCTGCCACAGAGCTTTGGTTTCCAGCTGAGAAATCTTTCCTAATTGGACAGGAAATTTGCCAGCAATGAGGTACCAAACTCCATATAAAAGACTCGAGGAGATGCTCAAAATGTGAAGGGTTTTGACATATGTTGACACAATAGGTGGAGGCATGAAAAATGCAATACTCCCACCCACCCTCAATTTGGTGACTTCAAATTAATTTCGTATTGACTGTTTCACTCAATCTAGGTGTGCAAGGTGATATGAAATTGTACTAATCCATAGTACATAAACATTCTTGAAATTCTTAGGGAAAAGCAGATATGCAATTTGATTTCTGCATGTGTTTCTTATATGATGAAGATACTCATAGTCATTTTAACAGGGACTGAGGGTTCAGTGACTTCTCTAGCATAATGATATGCCAGAGATAGAAAAAGATATATGCACTATAACACACACACACACACACACACACACAAATAAAGTGTCCCAAGATAATCTGGAAGGGGTTAAGTCTTCAAGCTTTTCTCAGGGAACTTTCTTTCACATATTCATATCTTGCAATTTTAATTGTTTCTGAATTTAGTTTGTATTGGAATGATAGAGGGATGATGCCTTTTTAGTTTATAATATCTATAGCTTTATTTTTCTCTTACTTTGAAGCACCTTGAATTTTTTAAAATGGTGGAATGTAGATCATACAACGTAATGGCTACGGCTTTCTCACCTATGTTGTTTATTTCATATGAAAACTTGAATTTTCTCCCTGAATTCTACTTTATGATTAAGAAGTTCCAAAATTAACTATAAAAATGAAGTAGGCATAATTCTCCATAGCTTCTCAGTTCAGTTGACGTTTATGCATACCACCTCGGCCTCTGATAAAAAAAAAACCTGCAAGAAAAAGAGGTCTTAATAAAAAGGATTTAAGTCTGAGGAAGTGTGGTTTGTGTAGATTGAACTATTTATTTGTGGAGTTTATACCTTGCTTTCCATTTATACAATATTGCTGTGTTGAGCCCACAGAGGCCTACATGAAAAAGGCAGGTCTCTCAATCTTACTTTTGTATCATAAATCACCTGCCATTAAAAGTCCAGTGATGGAGTAGCAGAGGGGGGAGAGGTTTCTTTTCTCCAACAGAAGAAACTCCCGATGATGGACTTCCTTCTACAAAGAAAATTGGGCATCTACAATATCCCATGGGCCTAGAGATCATAAGGTTTTGCTTTTCAAGGACTAAATACTAGCTCTACTGGAAGTTTCCATTCAGAGGCTTCAATTCATTGGTGGCTCAATTAAACCACCCCATTAAACTGAAGCTTTGCATCAAACTGTTAAACAGATTTATTCCACTGAATTAAATCAGATGCTTTTCATTAGTTTGTAATTCAGGGGATTTTTGTCCATCCCGTATACATACTATTTTTTCCAGATCAAAATTAAATCTTTAAATCAAACTAAATTATTCAAAATAAATCAGATATTTATCCTGGATCTTGGCTTATCCACATGCTACAGCTCTACAAAACAATAGAAAACAGTTTCAGGGCTGTGCTACACATTTTAAACTAAATTTACAATTTATTACAAAGTGTGAAGTGTGAAGTTCATGTGGGTTTCTATTAAATTGCTGGACATGTTCAATCATCCAGCTTTCTTGTAATATAGTGGTTTTAACAATGTGTGATAAAGTAGACTATTTACTTGAACCTTCCAAGGTCATTTCTGGATTGCAGTACCTTAAATGAAGTTGTATTCTGAACAGATCTGTAAACAGTAATTAATCTTCTGACCATTGTAAAGGATGTTTAAAGGAACTGTGAAAAGATGGTGTTTTTCATAATATACAAAGTTTATGCTTTTTGTTAACTGTGTGTCAGCCTTAACTCCAGGCTACTGCCTGCCCAAGTCTCTCTAGTTTTCTTGGCCACATTTTTGAAGTCATATGCCACTGCCTTCTTTCTAGGGCTGAGAAAAAATGACTAGCCCAGTCACCCAGCTGGCTTTTTGCCTAGAGCACAGGGGTGGGATTCTGGTACGGACCAGATTGGGCAAACTGGTATTTCCGGCGATTAGTTGGCCCCACCCACCTGCCCCTGCCCTAGTCTATCCTTTATTTCTTTTTTTTTTCTTCAGCACAGCTGATTCACACAGCACAGCAGATTGCCACGTATTAGCTGTTTTACTCACCGGGGCTTTAGCAGAAGATAAGTTTTAGCTTAAAATTGCTGGTTTTCAACCTCTGCTCATGCACACTCATCGAACCAGTTGTTACACCGGTTGAATCTCTCCACTGCTAAAGCAGGATTAGACCTTTCAATCTCTCTTCTTCTTCTTCTTCTTCTTCTTCTTCTTCTTCTTCTTCTTCTTCTTCTTCTTCTTCTTCTTCTTCTTCTTCTTCTTCTTCTTTTTTTTTTGAAAATTTTATTTGGGTTTTCACAAAAACAAAATACAAATAAAACATCTTTTTTGAAAATAGCATGGTCCCAGGTTATCACTTCTTCATACAGACACAAAACTCAATTTCATGCTCATTTTTATATTCTATTCCATATCTTATTACCATTTTATATTTTCTACATAATTTTTCCCCTCTTTTAATTTTCTCAACTTTGTTTTAATTATCTCATCTCAATTTAAATCATTATATTTATACTTTTGTCTGTCCTGTTTCAATTTCACATTATGTTTTTTTATTAAGTAAATTTTTCCCTGTAGTTACCAATTAGAGTAAGACACCTTTATATCCTTTAATTTTATCCATTCAAACTCTTATTTAAGCTTCAATGTATACCTTTAAGATTATAGCATTCAGGCTTCCGGTTTCACGTGGCTTCGGTGGCAGCAGGAATTCGCGACTGTCCACGATTCCTGCTGCGCTTGCCACCAAGGTGCCCCCGATTCAAATGGGTCAGGGGGATATGGCTGCCCTGTAGAGGCAGCCAAAGAGAGAAGGGATCCGGACAGGGGGTTGGGGGTGTCGCAGACCCCCTCCTTGCCTGGAAAAACCTCTTTTTCCCGNCTTATTACCATTTTATATTTTCTACATAATTTTTCCCCTCTTTTAATTTTCTCAACTTTGTTTTAATTATCTCATCTCAATTTAAATCATTATATTTATACTTTTGTCTGTCCTGTTTCAATTTCACATTATGTTTTTTTATTAAGTAAATTTTTCCCTGTAGTTACCAATTAGAGTAAGACACCTTTATATCCTTTAATTTTATCCATTCAAACTCTTATTTAAGCTTCAATGTATACCTTTAAGATTATAGCATTCAGGCTTCCGGTTTCACGTGGCTTCGGTGGCAGCAGGAATTCGCGACTGTCCACGATTCCTGCTGCGCTTGCCACCAAGGTGCCCCCGATTCAAATGGGTCAGGGGGATATGGCTGCCCTGTAGAGGCAGCCAAAGAGAGAAGGGATCCGGACAGGGGGTTGGGGGTGTCGCAGACCCCCTCCTTGCCTGGAAAAACCTCTTTTTCCCGAGGTGGTGGAGTGGCGGTCAGTAATGGCCGCCACGAAGAAGCCTGCAGCCGGGTAAGATTGGTGCTGGAGGAAGCAGGGAAAGTGAAAGTGCTGGCTGAGCCGGGTCAATCAAAAATTCTTAAACACTCTGGAACTGAATCATTTGAATTGCTGGAAGATACATTGTATCCCTAAGAAGATCAGAAAGTGGTGGAGAAAGCTGCCAAGGGGAAAAAAAAATTTTTTTTTTTGCTTCACTCTCCCACCCCATAGAAACAGCAGATGAAGATTTGAAAAATTTATTTGGGCACTGAAGATAAATTATTTCAAAAGTTAAAGCCAAGGGACAAAGGATTCTTGGACATTGGATTTAATAATTTAAGAAATCGGAAAACCCTTATTGGAGGTATGGATTTCTGAACATTTAAAATAAAATTATTGTTGTAAGTGGGAAGGGAGAGAAAAAAAAATTGGAGCAGAAGTTGAAAAAGGAGGAGATTGCCTAGAATTTTAAGGAAATATATATTGTAATTGGATCTCTTTGATGACACAGTAACCCCAGAAAGAGAAGTACTAAAGTTTTTAAAAGAGGTTGTTTCTGGGTCTCTAAAGCAGTCATAACAACCTTCCAATATATCAAAATTTCAGCTGTTGCCCGTGGCTCTTCATGAAGAATAGTTCCAATTCTCCTCCACGTGTCTAACTTTAAAGAGCCTTTCTCTGGATACCAGGGACATTGCCGCCAGATCTCTTGCAGCAGCTCTCTCACATTATCTTTTGAAAGAACTATTTGCTCCCCCCCGGAGGGTTTAAAGATAAAGAAGTTTGTCCTGACTAACTTCAGCAGCTCACTAACATGCTGTTCCTATGGCTGAGAGAGTTTTTCCCCCATGTTCCCTGAAAAAAATCCTATTGTCCAGCAATAGTTAAGTACGTACTTTACCTATTCCAGGCAAGGAAACACGGAGGTCCAGACACGTACCACCTGCAGTGGATCACGTCGGGATCACCACTTGTGGTGGTCACCCATGGAAAGAATGAGACACAGGCTGGTGTACTTGGGATGGGAGTCCAGAGCAAATTCTAGTGCTCCCTTTTATTGAGAATTTCGTACATAGTAAGCATTCACATTGTGGATTAAAATAATTATACAGAATTGTTTACAGTCGTCTGAGCTGATTAAATGTTCCTGGTGTTTGTTTTTAATTTCCTTGCTTATCTCAGTGACCCTTAGGCAGACATGTATGTATAAGGTCTTAGACTAATCATTACCCAATACTGAAGTCAAAGTTTATTCCCACAAGTAGAAGAAAGAAAAAAGTATTAACTTTGGAATTTTTTAGAATTATTCTCGATTAAAAATACTTGGGTGGTTGTTTTGGAAAAAGCTTTTCTCTTCATGATGGCATTGCTTTTGGATGAACTAAAAACTGAATATCAAAAATATAAAAAAGAAGAACAAGATGGAAAAGATACTTTGGGCACTCTATTTCAATTTCTAGAAATGGCGGTATGCACTTATGAAAAATTGACTACGCAGAAGGACGATTGGGACAAAGAAGAAGAAGAAGCCATCTTTGATGAACAATGGGTTTTCTTTGGGGAGGAGGAGAAAGAGGAAAAGGAAAAGAAAAAGGGGATTTTAAGGTCTGAAAAAACAACCAAAAAAGAGAAAAATGACATGAAAGGTGGATACAAGGTTAGAAAACAACANAGAGAGAAAGGGGGGGATGAGAAGCCTTAATGGTGGGAAGCAAGATTTAAAGAAACAAAGCTTATTTAGAGACAATGGGTAAATCTAATTGAAAAAAGGGATTCTGGAAAGTACATAAGATTGTGTTTTTATATGTGTATTTAGAGTAAAATGCTTAAGTTATAAATGAGTATTAATATATATGATTAGTTTTTTAGTGATATGGATAGTGGTTAGATATGATTTTATTTAGTTATTGTCGTGTTTTTACCCTTCTTATAAAATTTATTGTGTAACTTTAGAATGTACTAAACAGAATCCCAATAAAAATTAAGTGTTATATTAAGTAATTTTAAGTTAGGGCAATGAGTCAAAGGCGTCACCCCAATCAGTGTACAGGAGAAGTATATTAAAAGAAAGAAGATGAATGGATAGCTGGAAATAGAACAGACAAAGAATGATAAGTATTATGAACTGAATTGAGATAAGATAAATAAAATAAAATTAAGAAAGATAAAAGAGGGAAGAAGCTATATAGAAAATTGAAAATGGTAATAAGATATGGAAAGATATATAAAGTGATTATGATTTTTGAATTTGTGTCTGTGCGAAGAGTTTTAACCCGGGATCAAGCAGCCTTCAGAAAAGATGTTTTAGGTTTTTGTTTTTTTTATGTTTTATGTTTTGTATGTTTGTGTATTGTTTATGAAAGGCAATAAAATTTTAATTAGTAAAAATATAATTTGGATAATAGAATGAAAAGGAGAAGTTGGGATAAGATACGAAGTTAAACAGATAACGTAAATATTACAATTTGGAACTAATTTGTATGTTCTATTGGTTTTCTTAGAAAAGATTTTTTATGTTACTATGCCTTGATTGTTTGTGTATTGTCTTTGTAAAACTAATAAAATTTGTGAGGGGAAAAAAAAGATTATAGCATTCAATATAATACATAACTTCAAATTGAGTTCTGCTTGGTACATTCTTAAAATAGAGACTATATTCTTAAAAAGAAAAAATTATATATATATGTAAATAAAACACACATTCCATTCCAATTCAATTCTATCATTAATATGCATTAAAATCTTAACATCTTGAACATTTCTTTTCAATTAAATATCATACTTCCTTGAGAACACTTATAAACTTTCCATAGTTAATTCTTTTTTTCCATATTTCTCACTTATATTTTTATAAATCATTACTAATAATTAAAAATGTTCCCTTTTAATTCTCTCAATCATTTTAATTCATTTATTTATTAACAAACATCCCATTACATTACAGAAAATATTTTATCCATCATCATATTTTCTAAAATTATATCTATTTGTAAGATAACAATGCTATCTTATGTACCTTTGCAGAATCCCTTTTGCAATTACATTTTCACCCATTATCTCTAAACAAGCTTATGTTTACAATCCTTATATCTTTTCTCTGTTTCTCCATTTCTTGTTTCTGTTTTCTGCAACTTCTTTTCCTTGCCTTCTTCCCCCTCCCCTTTTTACCCCTCGTCTCTCTACTTCTAACTCTCTCATCTGTAATCCCCTCTTCTGTTGCTTTCTAATATTATACTAATCTTTCAAATTGCTCTTCTTTTTGGTTGTTTTTTTCTAGTCTTAAACCTTTCACTCTCTTTCCCCCCTTTTCTCCTCCCCCACTTAAAATTATTTGATCATTGAAGATGGCTTCTTGCTTGTCCCAATCTTCTTGTTCTGCAAGTGTTTCTTGTTGCTTCTCATAGTTACAGATCTCCATTTCTAAGAATTAAAACACGAAGCCAAAAGAACTTCTCCCTTCTTGTGCATCTTCTTTCCATTTTTAAAGTTCCATTTTCAGTTCTTCTAAGAGTGATACCATTTTAAAAACTTTTAAACAACCACCCGGTTAATTTCAGTCATCTAGATGCAAAAACCAAAAATCACCAAATAATAAAAAATAATCCAAGGCTGTTTCTACTTGCTTCTTTTTTCCACTTTCTCTTTCTGGGGTTCTATTATTTTGTTATCAAGTTTCAATTAAAATGTATCTTTGAGGAATCTTGTTAAAATTTCACTGTTAGTTCCTTTTAATTACAGTTCCATTCCTTAATTCTAGGCAGTCTCCTCCATTTTTCCAGATCCTGTCCTTTTATTCCTTTTTTTTTCTTCTTTCCTGCTTGTAAAAACTGTTAAATGTCCAGAAATCTTTATTGTCCCTTTGACTTTTATTTTCAGCTTAGATGCCTATTAATGTCAAAGTGGATTTTTTTTTTCAATTTCTTGCTTAAGCCTCTTAGCAATCAGTATAAGGAAGGGAAGAAAAAAAAACCTAATCCTTTCCCTTCTCTCTCTTCTTCGCAGCTTCAAAATCTTCTTTGGGAACAATGTTGTTAAGTTTAAATTCCAGGGTACCTTATTTGTTGCTTTTCCTGTTTGACCTAGTCAACCAAAATTTTCTCTTCTTATCTTCCTCCTGCACATTCTTTTCCGGTCGAGTTCTTCTTTGTGGTGGCCATTTCTGACCACCTCTAAAACCGTCTTCGGGAAAGGGAGTAATGACCAGCTGGAGAGGAGAGATTCGGCTCTCCTCAACCCTGCTGGCAGTCTCCCCCCTCTTCACCACCTCTACGGGGTGGCTTAGCCCCCAAACCAGCCAGCTCGGGGTGCTCCAGCGGCGAGCACAGATTGAAGCCTCGCAGAGATGAGATTTCGCCCTGTCGCCGAAGAAGCTCAAACCAGAAGATCTCAATCTCCCTACTTCTAATATAGTTCCTTTGAACTATAATACCAAAATGGCATTCCTTTTTTTTAAAACAAATTTTATTGATTTTAAAGACAAACAAACCATCATTCACCATTAAATACATAAAACCTCATTCCATTATTAATTTTACAAGTCAAGTAAAATATTATTTTATGCAACATAATTGTTTT
>BHEV01040957.1:0-15590 GCA_004319985.1 Emydocephalus ijimae | reverse complement strand
AAAATGATTAATATAGTTAAATAATAAATCTAAATGTTAAATCTTGCAACATTCCAATTATCTATTTCAAAAACAAACGCTACAATAGTAAGTTTATAGTAACATCAATACAACTATCAATTAAACTCTTCAATTCAACTCAATATTTTAAACATTCCTTTTAATATTTTGTTAAATTTTAAAGTCTATCATTACTAAACATTTCAATATTTTAATCTTTTATTAATTCTTATAACATTCTAGTTTTCTATTTCTAATACAAATACTACAATACCATCTTATGTACCTTGCAGAATCTTCTTTTTTAAAAGAAATTATACATTACCCTTTATCCCTAAAAAAAGTTCCTTTTTTCCCATCTTGACTCATACCTTTGTGGCTCCCCCCCCCTTCCCTTTCTTTCTTATCCCACCTGGCCTTTTTACCCCCCCCACCTTCCACCTTTTTCGCTTCCCCTCTCTGTTGTATTCCTTTTTTTCTTTTGCTTACTAACATTGTGTTGATTTTGCATCTTATTTTTCTCTTTCTTGGATTTTTTTTAAATCTTAAGTCCTTCATTTTCCTTCCTCTCTTTCTCCTTTCTTTCTTAATTAAGTTTTGAGATTCATTGAAGATGTCTTCTTCTTCTTCTTCTTCTTCTTCTTCTTCTTCTTCTTCTTCTTCTTCTTCTTCTTCTTCTTCTTCTTCTTCTTCTTCTTCTTCTTCTGTTTCTTCCATCTGTTGTTGTGTTTGCTGATAAATAGCAAGCGTCATTTCTTAAAAAAAGGAAGGCTTCTTTCACAGCGTCCTTGCCTTCTTTTTTTATTTTTCCATATTCCTTTCTAAGTTCATCAACAGGTAAAGCCATTGTAAATCTTTTCTTTATTCTTCTTCTTAAAACAACCAAGATGTTTCAAAAGTTAGAACAGTTCCCCAAAGTCCCAGAGACATCAATCAATCCAAACAAAGCAGAAAGTTCTCACTTTCTCTTCCTGGGGTAATATCAATAGAAGGGAAAAGAAAAAAAGCCCAATCTATATTTTAAAGCCTTATCGCAATTAATTTCTAGTCTCAAAATCTTCAAGGTATTTCCTCCAGCAAGATCTTAATATTTTCTTCTTTTTTTTCTCCTCTCCCTTCCCACTTATAACAAGAAGCCAAGTTTTACCTTTTATAAAAAGACAGGTTTCTCAATGGCCATTTGTTGATTCCATAGGGAAGGAGAGTAAACTTTCCCTTTCAGCACCTCAAATATGCCGCTTGAAATTCTCCTTTGGAAACAAAGTATCGTTCAAAAATAGGCATAGTTTTCAGGATGTTAGGCGTCTCTTAAAGTCCAGGGTCAGTCAAAAAACTTTCTCTTGTAAACTTTCTCCCCTCTCCTCCTGCTCAGTCTTACCCAGCTGCCAGCTTCTTTGTGGCGGCCATTACAGACCGCCGCTCCACCGTCTTGAGAAAAGGGGGTTTTGCCGGCTGGGGAGGGGGTCTGCAACACCCCCAAACCCCTTTCCGGCTCCCCCCTATCTTTGGCTGCCTCTGCGGGGCAGCCTTAGCCTCCAGACCTGTCAGAATCGGAGGCACCAAGACGGTTAGCGCCGCAGGGATCACGCAGGATCGCGAATCCCTGCCGCTGCCGAAGCCAACAAACCAGAAGTTCAATTTCTGGTTTCTTGAATATGAATCAACAGTACTATACAAATGCAAAACACTCAAATGCCATTTTTAGTTCTACCATCAGTCTCTCTAAATCTTACAAAGAATGGCTGAAATACTCGATCAATTTACATACAGAAGAAATTTATCTCTCACATCAAAAGGAAATACTATAAGGACAGAGTTAAAAGTTTAGTTAGAAGAGAGGAAAATGCGGAACAGCAATATGGATGAAATTCAGTGGAGAGAGATACATAACTGGGTTACAATGTATTTTGCTTACTATATGAGTATAAACTTTAGGATTGCCAAACTATAGCAAAGAATTTTAAAAGCAATTCTGGGAATGGAGCCACCCGGAGTGTATGAATATGGATGAAATATGCATGAAAGAGAGAAGCTAACTGCTAGTCCTCAGCATGAGACAAAAGGGGATTCACCCCCATTGAGTTTAATAGTGTTGTTTCAAGTGATTTTTGCACCAATGAAATGCTGTTTAGCCCTGTATAATTGATGATTATTATTGTAGTAGTAAAACTGTTCACTATTCATAACCAAGATGTTTTACAATTGGGTTTCCTGGGGAGAAAATGGGGGGATTGATTCATTAGTTCATGCACACACACACACACACACACACCAGAATAGAAGCATCATAACAACTAAGCTTAAATTAAAAGGCAAAGGAGTTTGGGAGACACCAACTATGGGAAAGGTTTTTGAACATAGAATTGGCCTCTACCTTAGCATTATACCATAAATTATTGACAGAGAAATAGAATATCTTACAAAAACACTTTTCTATTATACTACAATACATGCACTCGACTACGATCCGGTACCCAGTTTCTTGTAAACACAATATTTATCATTTGTTTTACTATGTACTGTACAGCTTAAAATAAGTTTTCAGTGAACACAATAAGACCTATTTATAAGGAAACTAGTTCAGAAACTCATTGTAAAACAATAGAGCATCTGGTCTACCTATTATTCTTATTTCTTATGCGTACATGATGGCTACATAGGATCGTTACTTGCCACAGATATTGTAGTCAGCTTGTGACCACTGTAAAAAAAATGTGCTTGGTTACCATTGTAAACATGATCCAGGGCTATGGACATCATTGATATTTTCTGTCTAACTCTGTAGACCAATATCATAGTTCTATATATCTAGAAAGTCCTAAACTAACACAATCTGATATTTACTGTACCCTTTGCTGCTATTAGATTTTTCCAGCCTGTATCTCATAACCCTTAACCCTAATCATACAGTCTGTGCAGAGCTGGTGAATAGAAGATACAAATTGATTAATCTTAAAATATCCAGTGCAGATGCTTCCAAGGTTTTCTTTGCCGCTGAGATAATACTTGAATTGCTTTACTTAGAAAAGTAGGGAAGCAAAATAACTAGGTTAAAGAAAGATTGAGGTACATCTTGTTAGTCAAGCAATGCCAAGCGTCAGTATTACACTACAAATATGTATCCATTTAATCTGTTTTGCTTCACTCCACACTAAAACTACTGGTAACTTTTAGAGGGTACTCAAGTCTCTGAAAGCATGTCTTTAAAAAAATAAACAAATGGAAGAAAGGTATATTCATTGGGAGGATTCAGCCAGATTTATATTCTTGACAATTATAATGATAAAGTCTGCATTATAAAATGCCTCCATACAGTATTTTGTTCCATTACAAACTTGTTATTTCTTGTTTACCAATATATCTCCTCATAAAAGTGGAATATTTATGTGACTTCAGATTAAAAATTGCTATCACTTTTGTTCTTTTCAAAAATATTGAATCAGGGTTTTTCTCTATTTCCCTTAACCCTTTGGCAGTACTTAAGTGCTTTTTTATGTGTTGATAAACATGCAAACCTAAGAGCAGCTGGCCAATTTTTGATTCCCATTTTCAAAGCTGTATATATTTGGGTTTGGAAGTTGCATATGACATGAATAGCCTGTTGTAAAATGTAGCTCTGAGAAGACTTTCATCTTGTTGTCTTATACAGTTATAATCTGAACAGATGAGTTTATGGTAATAGAAATCCTGTCTAGGCCATAAGCTCTAAGTTGTGAGCTCACTCTTTGAAATTAATGACCAAAATAAGATTGTATCCTTCAACTTATCAACATTTATCTATTTATTTGTTTATATTTACATTTCTTAACTATCCTTCTTCCTCAATTAAGTTTATCTATAGTCCTAGAAAAAAGATAGGCAATATGCTTGAAGTGGGTGACATATTTAGATTCTTAAGACTCCACTGTCAATCAAGCATTCATTGATTAGAATTCAAACTGATCTAACACATAAAGAGCTATCTGCTATGGTCAATTTGTAGTGTTGCAAAAATAAAGGAACATTGGGAAAAAAGAAATATTGAACAGTGAGATTGATTGAAGTTTAATAAAAAATAAAAGTTATTGAACAATACAAATATATTCAATTAAGCCAAATTGCACAATGCTATCTAATGTTTGGAAAGATACTATATGAAATCTTTTCAAGCTGTATAGCTTTTTTCTTCCTAATATGTAGAATTTAAACAGGATAACTGCATACAACAATCAATTATAGTGTTGTTGTTTTTTTTAAAAAAAATCCATTCTCATTACGATTACTATTTGCTTATAGCAATAGCAATAGCACTTAGACATATATACCACCAAATATGAAATATACAAATATTTTATAAATTTTATCTCCTAGCCATATAACAGAAATAATAAGAAATTATAATCTGTTGTCACCTATATGAAGTGAGCCATGGTGGTACAGTGGTTAGAGTGCAGTACTGCAGGCTACTTCTGCTGACTGCTGGCTGCTTGTAATTTGGCAGTTCAAATCTAACTAGGCTCAAGACTGACTCAGCCTTCCATCCTTCTGAGGTGGATAAAATGAGGACCCAGATTGTTGGGGGTAATATGCTGACTTTGTAAACTGCTTCGAGAGGCTGTAAACCACTGTGAAGCAGAATATAAGTCTAAGTGCTATTGCTATTGCTATATATATTCTAGTAAAACAAAAATACAAATAACCTTTACATGGAAAGATCAGTTGGTGATTTTTTTTGTATTTCTTTTCTAGAGGTACAAATTTTTCAAGTACAGGTGGTCCTCAACTTACAATTGAGACCAAAATTTATGTTCACTTAATTTACTTAATAAAATTTATTACTTTTCTTGCCACATTTATTAAGTGAATTAATGCAGTTGTTAAATTAGTAACATGATTGTTAAATGAATCTAGGTTCTCCATTGACTTTGCTTGCTAGAAGATGGCAAAATGACTCCTGAACTCTGCAACCATCATATATATGTCAGTTGTCAACCATCTGAATGTAAATTAGATGACCATTGGGATGCTGCAATAGTCATAAGTGTGAAAAAATGGTCATAAATCACTATTTTCACTGCTTTTGTAACTTCAAACTTGTAGATTGTAACAAACGGTCACTAAATGAACTGCTGTAAGTCAAGGACTACCAGTATTTGCGATCAGATCTGCTAGCCCTACCCAAGCATTGTTTGTCTGTTTGCTTTAGCATATTATATCCAGCTATTCTATTCAACAAACCCCAGTTTCCTGCATGAAAGGGAAGTGTTATAACTATTATGCGTTTATACAAATGTATAAAAGAAGGATAGAAGGCATAATTCATTTTCTTTTTTCCTTTTTCTCTCTCCTTTACTTTATATAGCTTGTTTTTTATATACCTGTGTTGTACTAAAACATTCTGTATTGAAAAATTCAAAGTTTTGGTTGGAAGTTTTTGATTAAATAAAAACTGTTTTTGTTCTGTTTTCCACATTTTGTTGTCAGATGAGGATAATCATTGCCTTATTCTGTTAGATGAAAATGAAAAGGAAGGCTAATTAAATTGATAAATTGATGCCTGCTCAACTTACCTTCATAAATTATCAATGTCTTGGGTATTTTGGTGTATATTTAAATAGCTGGAGAAATAGAACTAAGCTTTTAGCTGCTACTGGAATTCAAAAAGCCCTGGAGCTAAAATTTTCAAGCAAAAATCTCTAGAAACATGCAAAAACAATTTTTCTAACTCTCAACTCAAGATATTCAATTTTATCCATGAATGACATCATCAAAAGATCAAAAATGATCTACAAAATTGTATTTCACAGCCTTTCTCAAGTATATCAAAGATTTTCCCATTGATAATAGGCATTGATGTGAAACTCGTAAATTGCTCCTATGAATATAGCAGCATTAATTCTTCCATGTAATAGAAATCTGATTGATCTGCTCCATGCATGCATGCTGACAAAATATTTTGAACGTAACCTGCCAAGAATCTCTGATTGTAGCAGGACATAAATTCAATATAACAATCAATCTTCAGAATTAAAGTCAGGGTGAAGCAGGTGACTTTAAATTTGGTTCACAATTGATAAATTTATCATTGCGGACTGTTGAAGAGGTTATTCTGTCATGCTTAAAATGTAACACCTCCTTCATTCATTGAATTATTGTTTTGCTGGGTGATTTAATGAATTAGTAATGGAGATGTAGAACTTTGCATTTGTTCTCTTCACTTATAAAAGAGTAAGTTCGATAAATTAGTGTTTACCTGTGTCTGATCAGATTCAGTCTTATTTGTTTATTGTTTTGTATTTCAAATTTTGCAGGTTTGATGGGAATGCTATAGTTCTAGTGCCCTTCACTTTACCCATAATTGCAATATTTTCATTTCTTATATTGCTATAAAGCCACTTTAATTGAATGAGTCAAATTCTTGTATTTGGGAAAATATTTCAAATTTTGATCTTTTTTAAAATTATGAATAATTTTGTATTTCCTCATAGCTTACAAAATACTTTTTGAGAAGTAACTATCTGATCTACATACATTATCTGAATTCTGACTATCATATAATTATAAATAAAATCATTATCTATACAGCTTAAATCCTGGAAAAGACAGAATCACTTTGAGTGAATTTATATAGAAATATTAACAATTTAATTTTTTTTCTGTGTCTAGTTTATTTATTTCAGATATAAACATTATTTTTTCTTATTATTGGGGTGCTTTTAATATTTATGCTTCAATTCCTTTCTAATATTAATGACCATGAACATTTAACACTGCAAAGCACATTTAATAAAGTAAATTAAACAAGTAAAACAAAACCAATTGTTATTTCAGTTGAAATTAGTGACAAAACATAGACCAACTAAACAAAATAAATTAAATGAGTAAACAAAACCAGTTATTATTTCAGTTGAAATTAGTGACAAGACATAGATCAACTAAACAAATAAATTAAATTAAACAAAACCAGTTATTTCAGTTGAAATTAGTAACAAAACATAGGTCAATTAAAATCAGAAATCGTTGACCGAATGTTGAAAGAAATAACTCCTTCTGAACAGTAAAATATCCTAAACTCCAATTATGGAAGATAATTCCCTATTGAAATAATTTGCTTCTGGAATACTTCTCTCCCTCCAAAAGGTTCCTCTGGAGGTTGGTTTAAATGTTACATTCATCAATTGTAAAACTAGATCTGTACATTCTGAGACCCATTCAGGATGGCTTTCAATCACTTATGAGTAATATTTTCAAGAGCAAGTATGATGCATTCTTACAATATTTTAATCTTGCTTTGCCAAAGCATCTGTTCTACATTTGTGTGTGTGTGTGAGAGAGAGAGCATATTAGAAAAATATTTCTGCTACAAATTCCAGTTCCTTAGAAAAAGGCTGGAAAAAATAAATGAATGTAAATGAAAATGTCTCTAATACCTGTTAAGAGATCAAAGGTATGCACATATTTATTTAGATAAGGCTTTTGAATTAGAACTTATAGGAAAATGGTATCCCTCTCTGCCTTATCATAATCATTCTTGCCAGAAACCTGGTTGGACTAACTTAATGAAATTATATATACCTAAAATACTCTACATTTGAATTCAGCTCCCTGAGGAGCTAATTAGGAATGCATTTTTGGAGAAAATGATAATGAAAAAAAAACATGCCATAAGCATGCAATCGCAATTTCGTATAGTTGCCTGTCAAGAATATGAATGACTATATGTGCTGAAATGATACAGATACTTCTTTAGAGTTGAACACTTTTATGCATGCTATTTCAAATTATTATTTCATTGGTAGACATAATTTCTAAGAAGAAAGGTGCCAAAACTGAAACTTATTGATTCCATAATAACAATGTCAGCCCCACGTGTATGACTGGCTGGGGTTAATTAGCAATTAATAGGAATATACTTTGAACATGCTTAGTATTTCTTTTTATTAATTTTTTTATGTCAGAAATTTTGCATACATTTATTTAAAACCAGTATTTAGGGTGAGATTATAAACAAGCTACAGTATACACCAATTACAAAATTCATGTGGACACCATTGCAGTTATTTCAAAGCACTTCATTTACCAAAGATCAATTCAGAGCCTTTAAGAACAAAATTCAATCTTAGGAAAAAAAATCCAAATCTATGCATCATTTGGAAATGGAAAAAATGAACAAACAGGGTTTTTTTGTATATATCTGAGAGAAGGTAATTCATTTCCCATCTCTATTCCCCATATAGTTTTTTTAATATATAAAAGTGGAATAAGTATGTTCCTAATCAAGCAAAGCGTGAGGGTACAGCAGAGAGTTATAGGTTATGGTGAGTGAAAAGCAGTTTAAGATATTTGTTGACATATGTGTTTATTTGTGGCTCAGCTGGCACTGAAGTCACGGAAAGTGAAACAATATGAGTGAAGGCTAGATGTGGAACATACAGTAACTTAAATAATTGAATGCATTTTGCACAACCACATACTCATGAATAGAGGTCTACAGTAAAATAAAACAAGAAATATTTGTGATCTTCGGATGCTGGATAACTGGTGGCTTTAAGTATTGTCATCTTGTTAAGGCTACCTTTTTGGAAAGTATGCGAAAAAAGTGTAAAAAATAGTAAGGAAGAAGTATGTCAGAGAACTGATACCCCAACTCACATTTGATTTCAGCCCTATTGCTTCAGCCCTGAATACCACTATGCATCTAAGAGTTTACCATGGGAAAATATGATTCTAAGAAAATATTCCCTTAATAATAATATAATTATGCACAAAATGAAGAAATTTTGTGCATAATTTGTGCATAATACATACTACTAATATCTTAATCCAGCTACCTAATAATCAGAATCAACCAAGGACACAGATAGTACAGGTAGTCCTCAACTTATGGCCCAATCAATCCCAACATTTCTGTTGTTAAGTGATACATTTGTTAAGTGGCTTTTGCCCCATTTTATGATCACAGTTGTTAAGTGAATCATTGCAGTTAACAAGTAAATAACCTGGTTGAGTGAACCTGGTTTCCCCATTGATTTTGCTTGTCAGAAAGTAAAAAAAGATGCTCACGTGACCTTGGGACACAGCACCAGTCACAAATATGAACCAGTTGCCAAGCATCTGAATTTTGATCACAGGATTATGGGAATTCTGCAAAGGTCATAACTGTGAAAAACGGTAATTCACTTTTTTCAGTGCCATTGTAACTTTGAACTGTTACTAAATGAACTGTTGTAAGTTGAGGACTACCTGTATATGGATTCCCCAATTCATATTAATATGAATCATTTTCCAGAACTGTTGAGTTTCCTAGTATGCCAGCATATATAAAACAAGTTATCTGTCATGCTAATTATGTTTCCAACATTTTTTTTGAAAATGAACTTCTCATAATTTCTCACAATCAACACTGAATTACTTTGCTATGATAAAACATGTCAATTTCATGGGTGAATAATATTTGGAGTAAATTTAATCTTCCATTGAAATTCCCATTGTTGACTATCTAATGCTGCATTCCAATGCTGCCTCTATTTAATCATACAGTCTTTAGATGTTTGGATTCTGAGTAACAATTCACTAACAGTAAAAATAGGTCTCAACATATGTTCTGAATTGTGTCTTACAGGATTTTCAAATTCAGTCAAATATTCTTCATTTTTTCTGCATTTTTCTGCTACTAAACAATAGACACTAAAACCTATTAGGTAAACTGGAATATTGCAAAATAAAGAGTTTCAAAAGATTTTAAACTTAGTTTTATTAATAATTAAATCTTGCTATCTGAAGAAAGTTTTAGCTCTCCACTGAATGTATTTCTATGGTATTTTTTCTCCATAAAAGCAAACATTTAATACTGATACGAGAGAAATCTGGATTGATCTTTTTCTGATAACTATTCTTTGTATTAAATATATTATTTATTATTGCATTTTATATTTATGCTAGGTTGAATTTAAATGTAGCCTTTCAAGTGTTACATGTATTAAAGAAGCAAGGCCTGCTAAAAATTTCCATCCCAGCAATTCAAATAAATAACCATTGTTTGTTTTATAAGAATTAATCAGTTTCCATTTTATATCATCAGCTCCTCGGTTTCATATGCACCTTGTATCTTCTTTTATAATGTAATAAAGACATGTAAATTCAAAAGTCATTCCATTTACATCATTTTATGTTGACACAGCAATTTTGCTAGAAGCAGTCCTGCTTTAATCCTATAGAGTATGAGCCTTCATTCAATATGGCCCATAGCTATAAGGAAAATATTCTTCAATTACAAAGGCCTGGATGGTGGTGCTGGCAGAAATTCAGAACAGCTGCAAAAAATACTAACTTAAATGATACTGCTTCGTGAGCTCTCCTTGTCTTAAGGAAAAGAAACACAAAATCCATGAGCTCCTTCTAAATGAATCTTTTATTAACACAATCTAGCACTTTTTAACTTTTACAATTTACTGTAGAATTTATTGTATATCTTTTTGCAATTTTCCAGTCAAAGAAGTGAAAAGTTCATTCCGAGTATTCATAACTTCAAAGTTGGCTTACTTCAGGGATTGGCCACCTTCTTAAATAGGTGTGGGGAACGACTGCCTGCATGCATTTATTTCCCCAAAGCATCAGGAAATTATATCATTAAAATTAGTAGCAAAATTTCTGTTGACATAGTTCTCAATCAATCCCCCCATTCCCCAAATTAAGAGTAAGAATGATGACTTCTGGGAGTCAAACAGCTTCAATTTCCATCTTTAGCCCAGATACTTTAAAAAATGTTTCCACAATAAACCACTGACAGAATTCATCCATTTCTTTGCACCCTAATTTGGAACTTCTTGGCAAAAGGAAAAAGTGAACTTTTTTCATTGAGAGGCCTCCAAGTTCTATTCATATATAAAATATATCAGGAGGAGGAGGAGGTGGTGGAGGATTCTCTTTCTAGTCAAGATTGTCTGTACACTGAGGTTAGTTCACAAATGAAAGCAAAACATGATGCCTGTACAAGGAAAACTTTTATGATTGCTTAGAAAAACATTGTCTTGAGAAGTGGAATTACCATCACTGAAGTTTTTTAAAAAGAGACTGGATAACCATTTGTCTGACACTTACAGGTTTCCTGGTCGAGCAGGGGTTGGACTAAAGATCTCCAAGGTCCCTTCCAATTCTATTATTCTATATTCCAGAATGGGTTTCACCCATAGTAATGATGGTCCAGAAAGATGATAATGTTTGAACTGAAAGAACAAAATGGGGTCACTGCGGATAACTACCAAAAATCAAAAGAATGGGAACGAACTTTTGGAATAACAATTATCTTTGCCTCTGTACATTTAGTATTGAACTCTATACTAAGGAATAGGGTCTAGAAAATGTGGAATAAAGAAATAACCTTAGAGTGTCTACTACTGACCTCACCCCTTTCCTAAGAGGTCTGTAGGGGACGTGCATAAGTGCACCAACGTACCTACCACCCCTGTCCTATTGTTTCTTTTTTATTCGTATCCATTTCATGTATTCATAACCATGCTTATACTTATACCTGTTATTTAATACTTGCTTAACAAGTAAATAAACAAACAAATAAATAAATATGGCTACTGATAAACCAATGTGATTTGTCCAATCCCCTTCTCATCTTTCTGATAAAAAAGATTACAACCAGCATCAGCTAAAAAACTGAGCTTATAATTATGGCAAGAACAATTTTCCAAATTAAAAATGGCAGACTATGTTCACAGCATTCAAAACTGTTTGGAGTAACCTGAATCATCATCTTCTGTTTCTTTATATGCAGCTATTTTTTTATTTTAAATATCATCTGAAGCGCCAATCATATGCTGCTTCTATATTATTTTATTTTAAACCAAAAATAGATCGAAAAATAGACATTCAGAATTTTTTAAAAAAAGAATTATCATTCATCATGACTGTTTAATATTTTCCATCATTAAATTTTCCTAATGGCAAAGCCTTCTTTATTAAAAACTAGAGGGGAAAGTTCTATTCAATTAATTTACTATTTTGTTTTGAACGCAACAATTATGCTTAAAGTTATTTGCACTATGAAATGTACAGAAAAATGCTTCAAGATATTTATGTCCATAATCCAATTCATAACTTTCATGTAACTCAAGAGATGACATGTGCTAATTTAAATCTGAAGAACAAAAACCTAAATATTATGTGTTCATGTATTCAACTCACAATTTGATGTGTTATTTGAAAAATAAGATTTGAACTTCATATGAAAAACAATTCTTTGTGGCCATTTCAATGCAATATGAGCAATATTTGACTTTTGCATATATGCCTTTCATGATAGTATCCAAATTCTTGAAATGTGCAGTTTATACAACTTCCAGATGAGGACATAATACTGAACTAGTTTTAAAAATAGATTTCAGAAGAATACACAGCCAGAACATATTCTTCTATTTCAGCTATAGTGATTTCTACTTTCAGTGAAAACCAGCCATTTGCTAATTCCTTCAATATCTGTAAATGAGAAAAAGTGACAGCAAAGATCTACTAGGCTAGTGGTTCTCAACCTTCCTAATGCTACATCCCTTTAATACAGTTCCTCATGCTGTGGTGACCCCCAACCATAAAATTATGGCTCATTTCCTAAGACCATCGAAAATATGTGTTTTCCAATAGTCTTAGGTGACCCCTGTGAAAGGGTCGTTCGACCCCCAAAGTGGTCGCGACCCACAGGTTGAGAACCACTGTACTAGACTGAAAAACTCAATAAAGCTAATGCATCTGCTTGATGGCTTCTGCACTTTTCAAGTTTGACCTAGTAAGAATTAGCATTTGTCACTTGTTATCTCCTTACATTCTGTGTCTTAGAGTTGTTCTGTCTGGCAATTCTACCAATTTTTTCACTTTTCCTTTACAAAACAATAACTGTCTTCCTAAATGATAGTTTGAGTGCAAACCAGTCTCAAGTTCAAACCAACAAACCAGTAATAAGAAATTCTTTCTTAGAAATTGAATTTTTTCATAAATTTACTCATATGACAAACATGATGGTTATCTATATCCCAATACTTTGTTTCTGCCCATTTTTCAAAAAGAAAGACAGAGATAGATGGGGGGGCAGAGAAGAAAGAGGAAGGGAGGGAGGGAGCGAGGGAGGAAAGAAGGAAGGAAGGAAGGAAGGAAGGAAGAAAGGAAGGAAGGAAGGAAGGAAGGAAGGAAGGAAGGAAGGAAGGAAGGAAGGAAGGAAGGAAGGAAGGAAGGAAGGAAAAAGTAGAATGAATAGTTAGGATATCCCGTGGGAAGAGTATGAGACAGTAGCATATCTTTTTGGTATTATACTGTATAGAGTATAAAAATTTTCAGTTGAGGGAAGATACTACCAGGGAAGTGAGATAGAATGTATGAAGCTTCTTATAGTTATATATTATATGTTACTGCCACTTTACCATCATTTCAATTAGAAACTACCTTTGTTTCATGACAGAAAGGAGTAGAAAACATTTATAACTGGTAAGACCTTGCTTAATGATATTCTCTTCCAAATATTTTAGAATTTTTGTCAATTTGAAGGCAGTTTTCAAAATCTGAAAATAATCTAACTCAGTTTTATTACAGACCAATGTTTCATGTTTCAGCTGGTACTAAGACACTGGTGATCTAGATAAATTTATCTACTGATATTATACTAGCCTTAGTGAAGGCTTGGGGATAGAATTAAAACTAGATGAAAGATAAGGTTTAAAAACTATGGTTAATGTTATTTGAAACATTTGTAATGCATTTCTGAGAGCAGTATATGATCAGTCTCCACTGTTTACTTTTATTTTTCAATCTGAGTTTTTATAATGTGACATACAAAGTTTACATTTTGGCGCCAGTGTGTTTATATTGTGTTTGTATTTTTTGTCACAGTTCCTCCTGATTTTATCTTGCAGAGTTGTGTGAGTCTTGAATTACAAACTAAGAGCAGGTGTAATTAATTTTAGGAAGATCAGGAAGGATTTTGTAAGATATATTTATATAATGGATGAATGAAAAAAGAATGTATTTTCTTATAATACATTTGCCTGGCTGTGGTTTACTATGAAGAAAAGAAACTAAATGAAAATATTCAATTTTATCTTACATGGTTTATATGAGGTATTATAAGTTCTTGGTTTCATTCTAAATCCAAAGAAACCAATTCATTACAATGTTCTGCAAACAAAACACCTAAATGCAACAGTATATCACTAATCTTGGATAAGATTGGTTAATATTAGTAAAATATTAGTAAAAGATGGTAAGAGATATTGCCCAGACTAAGATTTCTAATCTGAAAATACAACATACTTCTTAAACTTTTGCAATCATAAACATTGAGAAGAATGAAGCATGCATAATTTCTGATTATAATGTTTAATAATATTGAAGACGACTGTGTCTACAAAGCAAGATTAAGAGTTAAATGACATCGTATTCCAAATAAAAAACAAAAACCAGACAAATATATTCATAATGCATTAGCCATGAAGGAAACCCACAGTTCACATTGCAGATCTAAATGGAGGACATTTTGCATGAAATAGTCTATTTGTCCATCTCATTAAAAGAAAACTACTATTATTGACAAACTACTATTAAAATTAAATTCTTACATTTCCAGATCTCTTCACAAGTAGATTACTGCCTTCCTGTCAAACAGGCAACAAATAGTAAAAATAGAAAACGCTCTGTCAAACCCTGCACCAGTTATCAGCAGTGTCCCCCAAGGGAGCATTCTAGGGCCCACAGTCTTTACACTCTATATAAATTACCTTTGTGATCACCTTATTAGCAACTGTGTCCTCTTTGCTGATGATGTAAAACTATTCAACACCATTGTCAATGCTACCGTCCTTCAAAAAGACCTTGATTGTGTGTCTGAATGGTCTAACAGTTGGCAACTCCAAATTTCTACCAACAAATGCTCTGTCCTACACATTGTAAAAAAAATCTATATACCAAATACAAGCTAGGCAGATATGACTTTGTTGATGACCCTCATTCTGTCAAGGACCTTGGAGTTCTCCTAAGGAATGATCTAGGTGCCAAAGGTCACTGCAACATTATTGCCAAAAAGGCTTTAAGAGTTGTAAATGTAATTTTACGAAGCTTCTCCTCTTGTAATACTGATTTGCAAACTAGGGCATTCAAAATCTTTGCTAGACCAATACTTGAATTCAGCTCTGCTGTCTGGAATCCACACTGTATATCAGACATAAACACAATTGAACAAGTCCAGAAGTATTCTACCAGAAGAGTACTGCATTCCTCTGTTCGCAACAAAGTACCCTACACCACCAGACTTGAGATTCTAGACTTAGACAACCTTGAACTACACCAACTAAGATTAGACGTAAACATAGTACATAAAATCATATGTTACAACATCTTACCAGTTAATTAATATTTCAGCTTTAACCACAACAACACAAAAGCACACAACAGATATAAACTAAATGTAAACCACTCCAAACTCAATTGCAGAAAGTACGACTTCAGCAACAGAGTGGTCAATGTTTGGAATTCACTACCTAATTCTGTTGTCACCTGCTCAAACCCCCACTCCTTTACCCTCAAACTAACCTCTATTGACCTCACCCCATTCCTAAGAGATC
>BHEV01040956.1:0-12248 GCA_004319985.1 Emydocephalus ijimae | reverse complement strand
TCTTCCTTCCTTCCTTCCTTCCCTTCCTTCCTTCCTTCCTCCTCTCCCTTCTTCCTTCCTTCCTTCCTTCCTTCCTTCCTTCCTTCCTTCCTTCCTTCCTTCCTTCCTCCTCTCCTCTTTGTCTTTCTCATCTTCCTTCCTTCCCTTCCTTTCTTCAATAGAATAGAATAACAGAGTTGGAAGGGACCTTGGAGGCCTTCTAGTCCAGCCCCCTTTTCAAGCAGGAGAACTTATACCATCTCAAATGGCTGTCCTGTCTCTTCTTAAAAGCCTCCAGTGATGGAGCAGCCACGATTTCTTGTGGTCAGCTGTTCCACTGGTTAATTATCCTCACTCTTAGGAAGTTTCTCCCTAAATTCCAAGTTGCTTCTCTCCTTGGTCAGTTTCCATCCGTTGCTTCTCCTCCAGCCTTCTGGTGCTTTGGAGAATCGCTTGACTCTCCCTCTTCTTTGGGACAGCCCCTGAGATACTGGAAGACTGCTATCATGTCACCCCTGGTCCTTAACAGAAGTGGGAAGGGACCTTGGAAGGTCTTCTAGTCCAACCCCCTGCTCAAGCAGCTTGTCCTTGGAAGTTGTGG
Organism: Emydocephalus ijimae; assembly: GCA_004319985.1. Classification (NCBI taxonomy): domain Eukaryota; kingdom Metazoa; phylum Chordata; class Lepidosauria; order Squamata; family Elapidae; genus Emydocephalus; species Emydocephalus ijimae. The sequence continues at coordinate 11,668 of BHEV01040956.1, read as the reverse complement.
GAGCGCCATCACTTGAGGCCTTCAAGAAGAGACTGGACTGCCATTGCTCAGAAATGGTGTAGGGTCTCCCGCTTGGGCGGGGGGGTGGACTAGATGACCTACAAGGTCCCTTCCAACTCTGATTATTAGTTACAAGCAGGAGAACCTAAACCCTTTCAGACAAGTGACTGTCCAGTCTCTTCTTCAAAACCTCCAGTGAAGGAGCACACACAACTTCTGGTGGCCAGCAATTCCACTGGTTAATTGTCCTCACTCTTAGGGAGTTTCTCCTTAATTCCAGGTTGCTTCTCTCCTTGGTCAGTTTCCCTTAATAGATGGTCTAAATATGTCATCGTTCAAAACTCACTTAACAACTGTTTCACTGGGTGGTACACTCAAATTAGTAATTAAAGGGGATTTTTTTTTTAATTATTAGAATTAAGATGGAACTTTTGGAATAATGAAATAAGAGCATGCGATGAAATTGCAAATGTGACAGACAAACATATCAAGTATAAGGAACATGAAGGTGCAAGAATTATTTAAAGTAAAAAAAGAAGTAAGTTCAGATATGAATAGAAAATATATAAAATAAGTCTGAAGAATATAAGAATGTCTGAGAAAATTTGCAGAAAATATGAAATGTGATGGTATGATATGAAATCAAACGTGAAAAGATGAATATGTAACCAAGGCCATGTTTGGATGAAAATGTGAAAACCTGGAACCATGATGCTGTTTCACCAAAAAAGATGTTTTTGAAATGTGAAAAAATAAAAAAACTTTTTTACAAAAAGAAAACCGAACTGCTTTGCTTAGCGATGGGCTCAGTTGTGGTCATAAGTCAAGGACTACCTGTGGAACTTGGATTCACGCTTATGACCCTGGCACCATCTTTGATCATTTTGGCAACCAGATTGCCTTTATGTCTGCGGTCATGGGATTTCCAATTTCTCACCTTTTTTTCCCACTGATTTCCAGCAAAACGTGGCCCCTGGTGGAGGCTGGATTCCTTAACTGGTAAGCGGCTGACTAAATGGCCGTCATAAACATCACTGAATTGGGCCCAGCTTTGATTTACGACCACAATGACTTATATGACTGAAGTCCTGGTCCAATTGCCGTTCTTAAGTCTTTACCTGGTGGTGCCTTCCTGCATTTCTCGGGGGTGGGTGGTTGGGGGTGTTAGACTGGATGACCTCTACATGCCCCTTTCCCACTCGGGATGGATTGAATCAGGCCGAAAGGTGCAAATCTGGAGTCTTGTGTAAATATAGCAAGTCCTCGACTTACAATGGTTCATTTAGTGACCGGTCAAAGTTATGACGGCACCGTAAACATCGTTTTTCACACTTAATGACTGTTGCAGCGTCCCCCATGCTCGCCTGATAAAAAATTTCAGACGCTTGGCAATGGACTCCAATTTATGACGGTTCCATTGTCCCGGGGGGGGGTGTCACGTGATCCCCTTTTGCGACCTTCGGACGAGCCAAGTCCACAGCCAGATTCACTTAACGTGTGTGTGTGAGACTCCACAACCGGGTCGATTCGCTTACGAAAGGTCACAACATGGGACAAATCTCACTTAACAAATAGTTTACTTAGCAACGGAAATGTTGGTGTCAACGCGTAAAATATTTCTCTGGTCTTTTTTAGAGTTGCCAAGAGAAAGGGAGCGGGGAGCGGTGCGACAGCTTGGAAACCGAAAGCGCATTCCATAAATGTTTTCAAAGATAAGAACTAGGTGACCGAAGTTTCTGCCGTGCAAAATTCTAACTGGAGAGCCTGATTGATGACTCTGGGCTATGGGGGTGTCCCTTTGGAGAATGTGAATTACGATATACCCAGGGGTTGGAGGGGAAAACCAGGGTCGGGGTGAAAGTAAATTATGTGTCTCAGAGTTGGCTACACCCAGGCATACTCCCAATAAATCCTTTGGAAGTTTTAGAAGTTTGGCTCCAGACTCATATGATTTTATTGGAGGGGGAGGTGGGGGTAACTGGCGGAATCCTGACAGTTGGGCTTAATTGGGGTCGTAAGTCTAGGCAGGGGGCTGGACTAGAAGACCTCTAAGGTCCCTTCCAGCTATATTTTATGTTCTATTCTAAACTACCTATACAAAGGTTCTAGAACTCCCAGGAATCTGGAGGATCTTCTTTCCCCGTGGACGATCCTGACCACCGCTCCCCTACCAGGCAAAGCAGGCAGGCAGATTAAGTTGCTTGCAGAATCACAGATTCACTCGGAGATCTACCTTTCTGCAATCTGCTACCTGAGTCTGCTCTGAAAAATAGAAGCTTCGGTCCTAAGGAAGGTTCATCTCTGCTTGTAGATCCTACACCCAGCCACCCATCCCCATGGCCCCCACCTGGCATAGTCGATGGGTGTCCGGCCGTTTATGTCGGGAGCGCCCGGATCAGCTCCATACACCACCAGCAACTCAGCCTGGAGCACCTGGCCAGCTTTGGCAGCCACGTGCAAAGGTGTGGTTCCCTTCTCCTAAAAACAACATGAAAAAGAAGCCGGTGGGAATTCTGCACATGCCCAGAAGCTCTGGACCAGGGGTGGGATTAAAGTTTCTTAGCAACCGGTTGTGTGGGCATGGCCTAATTTGTGGGTGTGGCTTGTGGTCACATGACTGGCTGGACGTGGCTTGTATGTAAATATTCATGTAAATATTTACTTTTTTATTAAAAAAAGAGCAACTTTTTCCCAAAACCAGGCAAAGCGGGCAGGCAGGCAGATTGAGTTGCTCACAGAATCACAGATTCGTTCCGAGATCTATCTTTCTGCCATCTGCTATCTGAGTCTGTCACATAACATTTGCTTGCAAGTAAACTCACAAAATTAACTCACAACGCACCATGTATGTAAGTATTGATTTTTTTTATTTTAAAAAAGAGCAACTTTTACCCAAAAGCAGGCAGGCAGATTGAGTTGCTCTCAGAATCACAGATTCACTCGGAGATTTAACTTTCTGCCATCTGCTACCTGAGTCTGCCCTGAAAAATAGAAGCTTCGGTCCTAAGGAAGCTTCGGCTCTGCTTTTAGATTAGCTAGAAAGCAAGAAATCCAACCATTTCCTGCTTTCTAAATCGCCCAGCACTGCTGATAGTCAGAATAACTGATGGTTGCGGGAGAAAAAAAAAAAGGAAAAATAGCAAGTTACCAAAAATTAGGCGAAGGCACAAAGCAGGCCAGTTGGAAGGCGCTCATGCCAGGTAAGGAGTGAGTGGGTGGGGAAGGGAGATGCCAGCCAGGGACACGATTTGCCTGTTCTCCAAACTGCACAGAATCATAACAACCGGTTCTATAGAACCGGTCCGAATCAGTAGAATCCCATCCCTGCTCGGGACCGAGGTAGAGAATAGCTTGGACTTACCGGGTGGAAGAAGTTGGCTTGGGCCCCCAAGGAGAGAAGGCGCAGGCAGGTTTCCAGGTTTCCTGTTCGGACACTGGAATGCAGTTGCTGCCGGGGTGGAAAAGGGAGATTAAGAGGGCTGAGAAGGGACTTCAACTCCCAGAATTCCCCCGCCAGCCAATTTCCCCCATCACTGGCTGGGGAACTCTGGGAGTTGAAGTCCACAGGTCTTAAAAAGTTCTTAAGGTTGAGAAACATGGATCAAATCCCCCAATATGGCCTGGTCTGTCTGTCTATCATCACTGATCTATCCTTTTATCGCCTATCTATCATTTTTTTTATTCTTTAAAAAACAAAAAATACAAAAATCTCATTTCCATTAAGTGTTATTGTGTCATTGTATATACATGTTTCCTGTTTTGTGACGATATATTATTTTTATCCTTATTCTTCACCCATTCGTACCACCTCTCCCACGTCGCATAGTATTCTCGATCCTCTTTGCCTTTCAGTTCCACAGTGAATTTATCTAATTCAGCACACTCCATTATTTTTTGAATCAAAACTTCATCTGGTGGTATTTTATCACTCTTCCAATTTTGTGCTAACGTGATTCTGTTAAGATGTGTACAATAAGGTATCTTTTATCTTTATTCAAATTCCCTTTTATCATACCTAATAAAAAAAGTTTCGGGTTCCCATTTCAATTTATATTTTGTAAGCTCAAAAAGCCATCTCTGTATTTTCTTCCAGCAGTTTTTGACCTCTATACATTGCCACCACATATGGAAAAACGTTCCTTTCTTTTGTTTGCACTTCCAGCATTCCGGTTTCAAGGTTGGATACATTTTTGACGGTCGTGCCGGCGCTAAGTGCCATCTACAAAACATTTTATATTGATTTTCTTTGAATGCTGTCAACTTCCAGTCAGCTTCCAGTTCTCCGTCCAAGTCTTTTCCCACTCATCCAAATTTATATTATGACCCACATTTCTCGCCCAGGCAATCATTGATCCCTTAACAATTTCCTCCTCTAATTCCACCTCCAGTAGGTAATTATATGTTCGAGTTATAAATTTTATATCCTTGCCTGTCAATATTTGGTCCAATTTTTGTAATTCTTTATTTATCCTTAACTCCTTTACATTTTTCTTAAATTTAGTTTGAATTTGCAAATATACCCACCAATGTTATCCCTTGTTCTTTTAGTTTATCCTCTGTTCATCTACCAATTCTTTATATCTAATCATTTTTTTTAATGTCCCTTGTATTTGGATATAATATAGCCTCCATGGGTGAGATTCAGTTTGGTCTTTTCAAATAATGCTTTTTTTAAAATTTTCTCCCATGTTTGTAAAAGTGAGTCCCTTATCAAATGCCTATAGAAATAGGAGTGGATCTTATTCTTTTTATCCCATAGAAAGGCATGCCACCCAATTTGGAGGTCATGACCTTCTATCGCCAAAATTCTTTTATTTTTTAAATTTATCCACTCCTTAACTGATAGTAAAATTTCTGCTTGATAATGTTTTCCATTTTGGGAGTCCAAGGCTGGTTCGACTATCTTGTAAAGATTTCAATTTTATTCATGCTTTTTTCCCCATCCATATAAATTTCATTACTGTCCTATCTAATTCCTGAAAAAATTTCTTATCCAATTTTATAGGTATTGTTTAAAAATTGTATAATGGTTTCGGTAGTATGTTCATGTTTATGCCTGCTATTCGGCCTAATAGTGATAGTTGTAATTTTCTCCAATTGGCCAGGTCTTTCTTTATCTGTAAAAGTAATTTCATATAATTATCCTCTTTTATGGAAGAGCATCTTCCTGTCATTCATGTATGTATGTATGTATGTATGTATGTATGTATGTTATTCAGCTTTGTTCGGGTATTTTCCCACGTCATTATAGTTGTGCTTTTAAAGTTGTACGACGTTTCGGCAGAATCTCATTTGCCATCATCAGGCTTGTGTTCATCTGTGAGTCAGGCTTTCATAGCCATTTCTGTTTTAAATTTGGTGCTAGCCATCTGCTGTGCCAGATTCGTTTTTTCTTCATCCTGATTGGTTGGGAGTCTTGGTCTGTGTTTATTGGTCTTGGAGTTTGCTGTGTTCTGCTTGATTGGTGTTTCTAATACCTTCTGTCTGTTTTGTGGCATTTTTTGTCTTGATTGGCTGGCAACATTATGTTCCTGTACTGGAGGCTTTTAGTGCAGCTTGGGTCCAAGTAAATGGACAACTATCATTTATTAGAAAGATAGGTTTCATCTGGCTGCCTGGTTGGGGTGTGTTTGACTGGAGGTATCGGGGGGGGGGTCTGTTTGTGCCCAGGTGTTTGCCTGGCTTGTGGTGTGGAGATTTTTTTGTTTGAGAGTGCAGGCTTCTAGATAATTGACAGTCTGGTGGAATCACCTATTCATGCTTTCAGGTCTCTTTTCAATCTCTATGGCTTCCCTGATAATTCTGTGGCTGGGGTTTTCTATAGTGGCTAGGGTTTTGGTGCCATTGAAGTCGATGCTATGACCTGTGGCTTTCATGTGTTGGACTAATGAGGAAGTGTGTTCCAGCTTTTTTACTGCATTTTTGTGTTCATCCAGGTGGGTCCTTATTCTTCTATTGGTCTGTCCAATGTATGTGGCAGGGCATGATGCGCAGGGGACTTCGTATATGCCTTGGTTTTCCAGGTCAATTTTATCTTTGGGGTTTCTTAGGATGCCTGCTATTTTTCTGTCTGTTTGGAAGGCAGTCTTGATGTGATGCCTGTGTAGTATCTTACTGATTTTGTCTGTAGTACCTCTTATGTAGGGCAGGACAGCTGTTCCATAGGTCTGTTCATCTTCTAGGTCTCTATTATGTCTCAGTGTGTTTTTGTGGATCAAGCCGGTGATTTTGCTTTTGTGGAAGCCGTTGGCTGTCAATATTTTAGTCAGGGTGCATAGTTCAGTCTTGATGTGTGTCTTGTCTGCCAGGCGTTTGGTTCTAGTAATTAGTGTTTTGGCCACGGAGTTTATCTGTACTGGGTGGTGGTTGGGTTGGGCGTTGAGGTAGTGATTAGTGTGTGTTTTCTTCTGGTATCCGGTGTGTCCTGGTGTGACCTCTGTTTTTTGTAAATTAGTACATCTAGGAATGGTAGTTGTTTGTTTGTTTCCGTTTCCATGGTGAATTTGATTTTGGGTGTGTGCTGTTTAGGTGTGTTAGGAAATTGTTTAGGTTTTCTTTTCCATGGGGCCAAATAACAAGTGTGTCATCAATGTATCTTAACCATAGTTGGGTTTGTGGGTGGCATTGGCCAGGACTCTGAATTTGAATTCTTCCATGAACAGGTTTGCAATGACGGGTGACAGTGGTGATCCCATAGGGGCTCCCTCAATTTGCTTGTATCTTTGTCCTTTGTATATGAAATATGTGTTGGTTAAGCAGTGTTCTGCTAGTTCCATTAGGTGTTTGGCTGGTTGGTATTTATTTTTGATGATTTCTATGGTTTCTTTTATCGGGACTTGAGTGAATAGTGAAACCACGTTGAAACTTACAAGCAGATCTTTTTATTCCACGTGTAGATCTTTGATCATTTCCAAAAGGTGGTATGAGTTTTGTACATGTGAAGCTGCTGCTTCAGCATGGGGCTGTAGCTGTTTTGCTAGGTATTTGGCTAGGTTTTGTAGTGATGCTCCTCTGGAGCTAACTATGGGTCTGAGAGGTATGCCTTCTTTGTGTATTTTGGGGAGGCCATATAGTTTGGGGCATCTGGAAGATTTTTCTCTTGGGATGATCATCTGCTGGATCTCTTTGCTCATATTGCTGGCTATGATTTTCTTCCTGGTTATTTTTTCCAGATATGTGGTTGGGTCTGTGTTTATGGGTTTGTATGTGGAGTCTTGGAGTGGGACTGTCAATTTTGTTTTGTCGTCTTTTCTATCCATTACTACTGTGGCATTACTTTATCTGCTGGAAGTATGATTGTGCTGCTGTCGTTCCTTAGGGCTTGCAGGGCTTTTAGTTCCTCTTTGTGCAAGTTGCTTTTGGGTGGTTTGCTTGTGCATAGGATGATAGTGACTTGGTGTCTTAATTTATCAGCTTCATCTGTATTTAATTTAGTTAGGCTGGATTCCACTCCACATATGATGGATTCTGTAGGGATTTTTTTGGGTGCTATAGCATAATTGAATCCTTTGGTTAGGACATCTGTTTCTGTTTTGGTGAGTTCTCTGTTGGAAACGTTGTATACTAATTGTTTCAGGTGTTGTGAGTTGTTGGAGGCTTTCTTATCATGTTCTAATTTCTTTAGTTTCTTCAGGAGTTTGTCATTTTTGTAAGTGGTTTCAGTTTCAGCTCTCCAAGTTGTAAGTTGTTTTATCTTATCCCAAAGTAGAGGGTGAATTTTGTTGCTCAATTCCAGGTGTAGGGTTAGGAGGTCTTTCTTTAACTGGTCGAGTTGGAATCTCTTTCTGTGGAGCTCGTTCCTGAGTAGAGCCATTTCAGTTCTTTTCAGGATACGTTTTGTAGCTGCTGTGCTGTGATGAAATGTTAATTTGAAGCTGGTTGGTAAATAAACACAGACCAAGATTCCCAACCAATCAGGATGAAGAAAAAAACATTCTAACACAGCAGCAGGCTAGCACCAAATTTAAAACAGAAACGGCTGTGAAAGCCTGACTCACAGACGAACACAATACAGAAGCCTGATGATGGCAGATGAGATTCTGCCGAAATGTTGCTGCAACTTTAAAAGCACAACTACAATGACGTGGGAAAATACCCGAACAAAGCTGAATACCATACATATAGATTCCTGTGAAAACTTAAGAAAAATTTTATTCATAAACATTTTTGAAAACAGCATTTTGTCAGAGTATACCATTTACAAGAAACAAAACTCATGGCTAATACTATAATAGATATTAACCTATTAATTGATAATACTATTTCAATCATCAATCTCTGTCTGATTTATATAGCTATCTCTGTCTGTCATCATCATTGTTCTGACATTGATCTTTTTATCACCAATCTCTCTCTGTCTGTCTATCTATCTGATTTTATCTCTTTCTCATCATCATTGTTCTAACGTTGATCTATCATCAATCATCTGTCTGTCTGTTGGTCTGTCTATCTATCTAACTATCTATCATCTTCTTTTAATGACCCAAAAATCCCTTGCGGGGTAGAGTATGGGCAACCGAATGGAGCTAGCAGAGTGTTTACTGGCCGGATGTCTTTCCTGTCTCCAATGCAGAGTTTTGTTCAGCTGAGAAATTCTCATTGTACACAGAGAGAGAAATATTTGCCTTTACCAAGGATCAAACTCACAGAGTTTCCTGATTGTGAGGCGAGAGCTCCACCTCTAAGCCATCTATCTATCTATCTATCTATCTATCTATCTATCATCTATCTATCAACTATCTATATATATATATCTTTCTTTCTATCTATCTATACATCTATCTATCTATCCATCCATCCATCCATCTGTTTACATACCTACCTATCATCTATCTAGTCGCTATAGATGATTATCTTTCTTTCTTTCTTTCTTTCTTTCTTTCTTTCTTTCTGTCTGTCTGTCTGTCTGTCTGTCTGTCTGTCTGTCTGTCTATCTTTCCATCTATCTATCTATCTATCTATCTATCTATCTATCTATCTATCTATCTATCTATCTATCTATTTATCCATCCATCCACCCATCCACCCATCCACCCATCCATCCATCCATCCATCCCTACAACCGTTTACATACCTATCCTCTATCTAGTCGCTATAGATGATTATCTGTCTGTCTGTCCGTCCATCCGTCTGTCTGTCCGTCCATCCATCCATCCAAAGAACTGTTTACATACCTACCTATCATCTATCTAGTCACTATAGATGATTATCTATCTATCTATCTATCTATCTATCTATCTATCTATCTATCTATCTATCTATCTATCTATCTATCTATCTCTATCTATCATCTATCCATCCATCCATCCATCCATCCATCCATACAACCATTTACATACCTACCTATCATCTATCTAGTCGCTATCTATCTATCTATCTATCTATCCATCCATCCATCCATCTATCTCTTCAAACAAACATAAATGTTTTCAGAAAAGAATTTTTTCAGAAGAGCATAAAGGAGGCTATGCGCACCTCTCCACACACCATACACACCCACAAACACACCCACCTACACCCACCTTGCTGAGATCCTTGGCAGTGACCCCATCATCATCCCGGCACGGCAGCTTATGTACGAAGGCTAGCATCTGGTATTTGGCACGGATGAATTCAGACTTGGTGGGGCTGGGAGAAAGGAGACAAAAGAAGGGATCCGTTAGGGCTCTTTCTGTCCCCATGGCTGGCCCTATTTCCGTCAACTAAAAAATATTCCTTTGGTCTTGTAGAGTTGCCAGCAGAAAAGATGTGTGTGTGTGGGGGGGAGGAAGCAGTGCATTCCTTAAATGCTTCAGATAATTGCTAGGCAGCCGAAGCTGTTGGCGCACAAGATTACTACTGGTAGACCATGATTGATGACTCTTGGCTATGGATGTGACCCATTGGTGAATATACATCAAGGGGGGTGGGGGGAAGACCAGGGTCAAGGGGGAAATGAGTGAGGTGTCTTAGAATCGGCTGCACTCAGGTAAGACATGGTCACTCCTAATCAAATGTTTTTGAGAGATGCAGCTAGAGACTTATGATTCGAATGGGAGTGGTTTGTCGGAGCCCTGACAACTATCCTTAACTGGGGTGGGGGTGGGGGCTGTGGCCTTGAGGGACAAAGCTATGGTGGAGACAGGGCAAGAAGCAAGAACAAAAGCCCCCACCTCTCAAGCTCAGGCCTGTTCTGACCTAGGCTTCTCCAACAATAAACCCCAATAAACCCCTTTTATTTAGGTTAAAGGGAATTCCTCTCCAGCAAAGTCCCGGCAAACTATCTTTCAAGAGATTCCACAATTCCAGACCTTTATCAGGCTTGGAGAGTTGCCAGGCCGGTATCTTTCAGACACCACACTCTAGCAGACAACACTTGGCAAGGATGCAGGAACAGATCTTCACCCAAATGAACTAATTGTGCCCTGCAAAGTCCCACTCTCCTCCTTTTGTTGCACTGTTATTCCCTCTGGGAGGGGTCATTCACCATCCACTTGTGCCTCCACTCCCAAGTCAACCCGTTTTCCTTAATTCTTCCCTTCTGGCAGCTCTGTGCAGGTGCACACTGGGAACAGGCTCCAGCTGTTCTTCTTCCCCACTGATCTCCGACTCCGAAGGCAGCTGATAACTGTTCGGAGGGTCCTGGCCCCATCTCTGCCTCCGACGCAGGGTAGAGCCTTCCCCAGACTCCAGGACTGGCCCTGGTTCCTCCTCAACCTCCTCACTGTCCAAATCTCCTGCCAGCTCTGCTGGCAGGCCACAACAAGGCCAGGCACAAGTCCATCCGAGAGGGGCGGGCTACCATTGTTCCCTGCCCCCTTTAACGTAGGGGATCTTTGGTTGGCACAGTCCTCTTTGGACCCCCATGTGGATAGCTCTAACGCACACACACACACCTCTCTGTTTTTCAACCTTGGGAATTGTAAATAGGGGTGTCAGGGTTCCAATGAACGCCCTAATTAATTCATGAGCCAGGAATGCTTTATGAGTTGGTAAGGGGTGGACTACAACTCCCAGAATCGTCCAGCCAATTGTGGTCCTATGTCAAGGACTACCTGTGCAAGATTTGGGGGGGGGGCAAATAAATTTAATAAATAAACCAGACTGGGGAGGCATATGTGTGTGTTGGATAGGGGGCAAACTAAAAATATGTAATTTTGAAACACTGGAATGGAATTCCCCTCTCCTGACTCCAGAACCGTTTGGGCCAAGCACAAAGCCCGACATCAAGGCATTCCTCCCTGACAACCCCACCCCCAACTGAAGCCCCCCCTCCAAATAAAACCCCACTCACTGGACTTTGTCCTGAGGGTTCGCTTTACGGCGTCCGCTCTGCACTTGTGCCGGATCGAGGAGGGAGTGTTCCCAGATGGAGTTGGCGCCATTGCTGGCGAGCGTGTGAACCATCTGGAAGAGAAGGCAATTTTTTTGCGGGGGGAGGGAATTTGAGAGGAAGAGGGTGGGGGGGAGATCATGATGAGCACATATTGAGGGACCCCTCCACTCCCTTCCCTGCCAGGAAGGCTTTCCAGGGAACGGGGCTCATCCCTTCTGTTCACCCAGCTGGCTTTCTTCCTTGGCATCAAGATGCCAACCCGAGATTCCCTCCTGAGGTGTTCTCTCTCTCTCTCTCTCTCTCTCTCTCTCTCTCTCTCTCTCTCTCTGTGTGTGTGTGTGTGTGTGTGTGTCT
>BHEV01040952.1:0-18209 GCA_004319985.1 Emydocephalus ijimae | reverse complement strand
GAAGAAGAAGAAGAAGAAGAAGAAGAAGAAGAAGAAGAAGAAGAAGAAGAAGAAGAAGAAGAAGAAGAAGAAGAAAGGGGATGAGGAGGAGGAGAAGGAGAAGAGAAGGAAGAGGAAGAGGAAGAGGAAGAAGAAGAGGAAGAGGAAGAGGAGGAGGAAGAGGAGGAGGAGGAGGAGGAGGAGGAGGAGGAGGAGGAGGAGGAGGAGGAGAAATATCAAGTCACGGCCTGTTTCCCAGAACATTTCTGAGTTCCCAACTTGTTGGAAAGCAACCATCATGGTTGAGAGATGGGATCGAACAGGGAATTATCCTGGATTCATTGCATAAATACAAAAGGGCAAGGTCTGACCCCTTCTTGAATGCTATAGAGCCTTATCTAGTATTTCCAGGGAAATCTGCCACTCTGGGAAGATTCCTGTGAAATAGGCATAAAACAATAAAGTAGCTATTTTGAACTCTACAGGTGTGGTTTTGATTGGTTCGTGCCTGGCATAACGGGAACCCACAAGCTTTCAGTACCTGTCTCAATAGTAGTAAACATGAGAAGGATCTTGGAGTTTTTGGATAATCGCTTAGAAGCTCCTAGAAGCTTCCTCACCATTCAATCAGACCTAAAGAAGCTTCTTGGATAAGATGATCAAGAGCCTGGAGACAAAAAACATATGAATAACAGTTGAAGGAATTGCCAGTCTAGAGAAAAGAAGGTCTACGGGTGACACGATAGCAGTATTCCAGTATTTGAAGGGCTGCTATAAAGAGGAGGGAGTCAATTTATTTTCAAAGCTCTAAAAGGCAAGACAAGAAACAATGGATTGAAACTAATCAAGGAGAGAAGCAACCTTGAATTAAGGAGAAACTTCTTCATAGTAAGGACAATTAACCAGTGGAACAGCTTGCCTTCAGAAGTTAGGGTGCTCCATCTCTGGAGGTTTTTAAGAAGAGAATGGATAGCCACCTATATGAAATGCTATATAATTTTCTGCTTAAGCAGGGGATTGGACTAGCAAACCTCCAATGTCTCTTCCAGTTCTGTTCTGATTGATTGAAGAAGTGAAACATCTTCAAGGAAACAAAAAACCAAGAAAGTTTGAAAAGCACCTTTGGGACAACTATGACCTGGATGACTGAGAATCCCCATAGACATGGGAACACAAGAAATCAGATTCAATTGAAACATTCTGAATCCTGGGGCCCTTAACATGGACAAAAGATAATACCAGGTTGAAATGCTTCTTCAATTCAGAATGGAGCAGGAAGGGACCTTGGTCTTCTAGTCCAACCCCATGCTCAAGCAGAAGACAGTATATCATTTCAGACAAGTAGCTGTCCAGTCTCTTCTTAAAAACCTCCAGTGCTGAAGGACCCACAACTTCTGAAGGAAACTGGCTAATTGTCCTCACTGTTAGGACGTTTCTCCTTAATCCCAGGTTGTTTCTCTCCTTGATTCGTGTCCATCCATGGTTTCTTGTCTCGCCTTCAGGTGCTTTGGAAAATGAGTTGACCCCCTTGTCTTTGGGGCAGCCCCTCAAGCATTGGAATACTGTCATCAGGTTACCTCTAGTCAGGGATGGGAATCAACTGGTGTAACAGCAGGTTTGGCGAGCATGTGCTTTGTGTGCAGTCGTGTGGTTCACGTGCCTGCATGCAGCATTTACAATTCACTTTTTGCTGCAAGCCCTGCGTGTAAAACAGCTGATGCACGGCAATCCACTGTGCCACACGAATCAGCAAAACCCAGAAATAAAGCACAGACTAGAGCAGTGGCAGGCAGGTGGGCCCAACAACTGATTGTTGGAGGAAACTGGTTTGCTAACAGCTGATCTTTGGAGCAACCGGTTCGCCGAAATTGGCCCAAATCGGTAGAATCCCATCCCTGTCTTTAGTCCTTTTTTTCTCTAGACTGGCCTTAACCAATTCTGTAATCGTTCTTCATACGTTTTAATCTCCAGGCTTTTAATCATCTTTGTTGCTCTTTTATGCACTTTTTCCAAAGTCTCATCTTGTATCGTGGTGACCAACTCTGGTTAAAGGTATAACATCCTGTACTTTCCTTCTTTACTGTAGAGCAAGCCTCGAAGAGCTGGTTTTTTTTCTTCCATAGCCCATATTTTAACTTCCCTTTGTTGTAAAACACCTAATAGCATCTATTATGTATCTGTGCAGATGACTAACATCAGGCATAATGAAGGAGAAGAGAGACAATAATGTTCCAGCCATTTTAAGTAATGATACACTCCAGTTTCCTCTGTCTTCTATCTATTTACTTAATGTAACCCTGCTTTGTTTTAGGCTGGGAGGTGGCATAAGAGGAACTCAAAGAATAGAAACGGCAGAGAAATAAGCAGAGCCGCTAAGTAAGATAGGTGAAATCACCATTAAAAAAAAATAAGTAAAATAAAATACATAATTTGTGAATGTGTAATGCACTAGAGAGTAGTTCCCCCAATGTTCCTGCCATTTCTGCTTAATGCAACAAAGAAAGTGATTAGGTCTATGAAATGAGAGGCACTGAGAATTGATGCCATTCTCAAAACGCTCTTTAAGCTTCTCTTGAAGATCTCAGGATGGCTTCCTCAAGGAGTCATCACCAAGTTGAAATGTTGCTTCAGGAAAAAAAAAAAGCCATTCTCCAGGAATGCAATAAGCTGTCATTAGCAGTTTGCTCTCCGTGGTGGTTCAGAATCCCTGGATCTGAAATTCAATAGGGCAACCTGAAGCCCGTTTTTGAAACAAGTTCTTTCTTGATCTTTGTTCTTTGTTTATTATGCTTACAATGTGTTTCTTCCCTTTCTCGGTCCAGTTTGCAAAAAAGTCACATTGGGATCAACTGAATGTGTTCCTACCAGAGTTTAGACTGAGGGAGGAGGAAGAGGAAGAGGAGGAGGAAGAGGGGGAAAACGGGGATCCTTGGTGCTCTCTGAGCTTGGTTGTTTCCTTGCAGATGTTTCATGATCCAACCAGGTAACATCATCAATGCTAGAAGTGAGTGGGGTTTGTGAGCAGGATGAAGAGGAGGAGAAAAAGGTGGGAAGGAAGGAAGGAAGGAAGGAAGGAAGGAAGGAAGGAAGGAAGGAAGGAAGGAAGGAAGGAAGGAAGGAGAAAAATGCATTTCCAAGAAGTTGAATTGCCTGCCCTCAAAAGAAAGGTTATAAATGCTGATACTCCAGGAGATATTTCTCCTGAAAAACAATGTAAAGATAAAAGTTAAAATCCAAGGAACTGATTTAATGAATTTAGTGGATGAAAAAGGATAAAAGAGGAAATTCCGTCTGCTGCAATATGAAAGTTGTCTGGATGTGGGGTGCTGATTAAGGGATTTAAATATTTCAGGCATAAGAAAAATATCTCTCAACACAGATATTTGAAGAGGATTTTCTATGTCTCTTGCATGATGAGAAGCCAGGACAAACCTAAGCCTTTGAGCTTCCCATTGTATCAGCTATTTTAATAAATTATAAGATCAAAAATTGTAAGGTAACATCTTTTCCTACTACCAATCTTATTGTGCAATCCTTGGTACTCTCTGCAATTGGTAATTTGTTAGCAGACATTTCATTATCTGACTAGGTTATGTCATCAGTGCTAGTAATTGTGGTTTGTTCCTGTTTATATAGCTTGCCCCAATCTAGTATTTCTGAGATTGTTGTTTTCTCCTAGGTAGTCCTCATGCTCACTCACACTGATGATATTTCCGAGCTGGGTAATGAAATATATCCTTATGATCTATATTGACTGTTTCCTAGTATGATTTGATTGCTTATTGTACCCTATGACTATTATTGTTGTTCCTTATAATTCTTGACTTTTGAGAAATGTATCTCTTCTTTAATGTATACTGAGAGCATTTGCACCAAGACAAATTCCTTGTATGTCCAATCACACTTGGCCAATAAAATAATTCTATTCTATTCTATTCTATTCTATTCTATTCTATTCTATTCTATTCTATTCTATTCTATTCTATTCTATTCTATTATGTAGGCAAGCAATCAAGCTCAGTGAAATCAATGTGCAAATTTAAATAAATAATTGATATAGGTTTCTTCAGAAAAGGAAGGCTGAAGGCAATTCTTCTCTAGTTCTCAGAGTTTAATGGTGCAAGTAATAGCTTCGGTTTGGCAAGAATCTGTCTATAGGTTAGAAGACCTTCAATATATCTTCCTTGGTTTTTGGAGCCTGACAATCTATCAGTCTCTTGAAGGCAATCTGATAATCATTTTCCAACCAATTCCAAATAATTTCTTCCATGTCTATGTAATATAGTTCTCTCTATGCTGTGAGGTTTTAGTAAGCAGCCCAAGTTACAGGTTATAACATGAAATGCATTGTCAGAATGGAGTGGCCCAACCTAAGTATAATTGTTTCCTTTTCTTAGACAATGATGGGAGCAATAGGGGTGGTAGTCTTATTTTATAACAGTTTAATTGATGAAAAAAAATGGACAGGATAATCTAAGGTTTTTTTTTAATTGAAATTTTACCTTGGATGTCATGAGAAGAAGAAAAGAAGGAGAAGAAGGAAGAGGAGAAGAATAAGAGGACGGAGGAGGAGGAGGAGGAGGAGGAGGAGGGGGGGAGGAGGAGGAGGAGGAGGAGGAAGAGGACAAGAGGAGGAGGAGGAGGAAGAGGAAGAGGAGGAACAATATTTTTGATTGGTTGCAATGTGCTTTTCTAGGTTTTGCAAGTATCCTTTTGCCCAGTATACGATGTTTCCATTATGAGGCTGATATGATTTTATATACATTCCAAACAACAATACAGAATCTACTGCTAAAGTAAAATTTACTTACTCACATTGATTGTATTGTATTGACTGAATCTTCGCTTTACAAATCCCTAGGTTTGTACAACAAAAAAACATTATCGGTAGCTTGAAAAAGTAGAAATAATGAATTCAGCCCTGTGTATTTTATTTAATGATGAACCAGAATGCTTATCTCTGAGGCTATATCGGATGGATGGAGCTGTTTCAGAAGAAATTTCATTTGCCAGTGGAGTAATTCCTAATATCTCCAAATAAAACATTAGATCACTGATCCTCAAAATGATAGCAAAAGGCTTTCTGCAGTTATTCAGACATTTCGTGTATAAATTAGCTATCATTTTTTGAAGCCATTCTACATGACTATCACCAGAATGCTCATCATTTCATCAAATAACAGCTATCTTTATTTCCTTTCTTTTTCTCTCTTTCTCCTTCTTCCTTTTCAAGTGGTGAGACATTAATCTCTGCCTCCAAGAATTGACCAACGTATCATGGTGAAATAAAGCAACAATTCTGAAAGTGGTATTCCTTCTCGTTTCATTGGAACCATGTTCTAATTGGGTGGGGTGTTTTGTCATAATAACAATGGGAATTTGAATTTTTTTAACAGCAAGATAAAGAGCTGGATTAATGTTGGAGATGGTTAGAAATATCCAGAAATCTATTCAGATAAATAGTTTGTGGTTTAGTTTCAAACTCTCGAGAAAGATAGAAACCTAGAAAGAATTTTCTGGTGATCCACCCATATCTTTATTCACTATCTCTCAGAAGTCCAGAAGAACAGGTAAAATGGCAGTTATCTAGATGAGGGATAGTATTGTCCCTATCCACAAAAAGGGAGAATTCAGGGTAGCATAGACCAATCATTCTGGCACTGACACCTGGAAAAATCTTACACAGGTCTTAAAGAGATTGTCCCACTATCACCTTGAAAATAATGTTACATTTTCCAGACATCAAAAATCTTGTCAAACTATTTTTTTCATGGTTTTTAATAGGTTAATTTTAATAGTTGATGGGAGGAAGGCAGCAGAAATAATATATCTTGTTTTCTACAAATCATCAACATAGTTACACAGGACATGCTGATTAGCTAGCTAGTGAGATATGGGCTGAATGGTCTTGGAGGAATCTTGGACTCATAGTGGACAATGACTTAAATATGAGCCAGCCATGTGTTGCATCTGCCAAAAAAGCCAGTCCTAGGCTGCATTAACCAAGGGATAGAATCAAGATCACATGAAGTGTTAATACTAATTTATAATGCCTTGGTAGGACCATGATTGGAATATCTCATCCAGTTTGGGTCTTCACCAGAGGTGGTATTCATCAGGTTCTGACCAGTTCTAACAGAAATTTTGAGTAGTTCGGAGAACCAGTAAATACCACCCCTGACTGGAGATTTTACAGTATCCTTTCCCTGCCAGAATTGGGTATGTCTAGTTAATGAAAAGAAAGACCAGGGATGACATGACAGCACTCTTCCAATATTTGAGAAGCTGCCATAAAGAAGAGGGAGTTCAACATATTTTCCAAAGCACCTGAAGGCAGGACAAAAAGTAATGGATGGAAACTGATCAAGGAGAGAAGCAACTGAGAAAGGAGAACTTTCCTGACAATTACAATAATTAAACATCTATCTATCTATCTATCTATCTATCTATCTATCTATCTATCTATCTATCTATCTACCTACCTACCTATCTATCTATCTCTTATCTACCTATCTACCTAACTACCTATCTACCTATCATCTATTATCNCTCTCTCTCTCTCTCTCTCTCTCTCTCTCTCTCTCTCTCTCTCTCTCTCTCTCTCTCTCTATCTATCTATCTATCTATCTATCTATCTATCTATCTTATCTACCTATCTACCTATCATCTATTATCTACCTCTTATTTATTATCCATCCATCCATCCATCCATCCATCCATCCATCCATCTGTTAAGCCTGTGTTCCCCAACCAGGGTTAAGGAGACAAGATAAACAGAATGTGCAGCGTTAGTCAGATAGGTACACAGATAAATGTGTGAGATAAGTTTGTATGTTGGTTAACATACAGTAAAAATAATAGATACGCTTGTGCTATCAAAAATATAGTTTATTCCATTCAGATTTATAGCATCGTCAAAATAACAGCCCATTCATCATGTATCGTTTTAGTCAGTCCATTCAAGGATATTCAATTAGCAAAGTCCGTGTAGAATATCCAATGTCAGTTAACTTACAATAAATCAGTCCTCTAACTGTTGATAAATCAACAGTCCTTTCTCTCTCCCGTTCCAGTAGGGGAAAAACGCAGTCTTCAATTNCATCCATCCATCCATCCATCCATCCATCCATCTATCTATCTATCTATCTATCTATCTATCTATCTATCTATCTATCTATCTATCTATCTATCTATCTATCTATCATCTCTCTCCCTTTATCTATCATTGGTTGGTAGATAAAAGCAAAAAAACTCTGCAGATTTAAACTTCTGGATTTTCTAATGGAGTTAAATTATTTTTTTCCTTTTTTAAAAAAAAAAGGGGAAACATTTTTGTATTGACAGAAGTCCTTCATGTACAATTAGCTAGTTTTAAATAGAATGTTTATTATTAAGATTATTCTCACTTCTTCCTCAATGCATGGATTATTATTTAAACTGATATGACATAAGAGGATATAAATAATTCCTAAGTGTACTTCTAAACAAGATTTTTTTTGCCCATATTCAAATGGCTAAACATTATCAATTCCCTACTTCCCAATGTATCATTCATTGCACACCGGATGCTAATTTAATCTCTTAAAAACACCATTAGAGTCCTGATAAACATTATAAATAAATACAAAACCATTGTTCTGAAAAAATCTGGTGTAACTGAAAAAAAAAAAAAGGCAAAACATTCTACATTTCCTCCATCCAAAGAAAACTATAGTTGAAAGCATCACAACTTAGATCCCAACATATTTGAGGGCATATAGAAAATGAAATATATTAAAACCAATAAGTGCAATTTCATGATACAAAACTCGGACCCGCAAATTAGGATTTGAATCAAAGAAGGTCGCAAAAGGGAATCGCATGACCACAGGACACTGCAACAGTCATAAGTACATGCCAGTTGGCAAGCTTCTGAATTTTAACCATGTGACCAGCGGGAGGCTGCTATGTTTGTAAGTGTGAAAAATGGTCATACATCACTTTTTTTCAGTGCTGTTGTATCTTTGAATGGTCAGTAAATGAACGGTGGTAAATTGAGGGCTACTTAGATACAGATTAACAGAGTTGGAAGGGACCTTGTAGGTCATCTAGTCCAACCCCCCACCCAAGGAGACCCTACACCCATGATGGCAAACCTATGGCACCCATGCCACATATGGCATGCAGAGCCATTTGTTCCAGCATGCGAGCTGCAGGCAAACTTACCTCACTGGGCATGTGCATGCCTCACAGCTCATTTTTGCCAGATTTGAGTCCTTTTTTAGCCTCCCAAAATCTTGACGAAGGCTTCTGCAGGCTTCTGCAGACTTTGCAGGCCGAAAACTAGCCCCATTTTGTCACTTCCTGTTTTTCTGAAAATACCCGAAATGACAAAACGGGGGCTAGTTTTGGGCCTGCAGAAGCCTGCAGAAGCCTTCCTCAAGCCTCTGGGAGGCCAAAAAAGTCTTCAAACCAGCTGAAAATCAGCTATGAGCAGGTAAGGAGGCAGCGGGGGTAGGTGGGTGGGTGGGGATCATGCGCTTATGCGTAGGAGGCGTGGGGGGCATGCATTACCTTCTGGGTGCTGGCACATGAGTGCGAGCGTGCAAATGCATGCACAATTTTTGGCACAGGAGCCCAAAAAGGTTAGCCACCACTGCCTTACACTATTGTACACTTCTCCCCCAGATACTCAACTGATCAAGTATGGTCAGCAAAATGGTAGTCTGTTGCTGAAGTGTCTTTTGGGAAATCAACTTCTGCTGTGCAACTTTCTCAGCAGACAGTTGTCTGTAACAACTTTCTGAGCAGAAATAGGGAAGAAGCGTTCCTCTGGTAGCAGAACTACCCAATTCTGGAACAGCTTTGTTCTCTGGGCCATCCGTCTGGCAAACTTGCAAGATTCGTTTCTCTTGCCATGTACTCGTATCCATCCGAACTAGATTGTGTTCTCTGGGTCATAGAATATATGTGGGTACATGCATAATGTGTACTTATTTGTTTGTTTGTTTCTATATCTTGTCATGTATGTTTATGCTTCTGTTTATGTTAGAAGTGGAGACCGTTTGAGAGCTGTATGCAACGAAATTTCATTTTTTAAAAAAATAAATTTTATTAGTTTTCCAAAATCTAAAAATATAAAATAAAAACTTTGTACATCGTTATCAACATTGACGTCTCTTACATTTCTTTGCACTTTTCAATATGTAATTACTTATCCTATTACCATTACATCTTACTCTTGCTATAAATCAATATCTTCCATCTTACTGGTTAGATTTCTCTATAATATATTTACATATTTACATATTTCCTCATTATTTTCCTTTGTCATTTTGTTTCCTTTTTATTTCCAAACTGCTCATACCAGGCATACCAGGTTCCATAGTATATTGAATCTTCTTTGTCTTTTAATTTCAACGTTAGCCTGTCCATCTCTATACAGTCTATTATTTTCTTTATAACCATGCCCTCAGTTGGTACCTGTTCTCCTCTCAGAGTTTGCATACGCAATCCTTGCTGCTGTTAATATATGTAAAATAATGTATCTTACCTTTTTTATTGCATTTTTGTGTTATTATGCCTAATAAAAGGAATTTTGAATTAAGATCAATTTTCCGATTTGTAATTTCTTCTAGCCATTGTTTGATTATGTTTGAATATTTTTTCACTTCCGGACATGTCCACCAAGTATGAAAATAAATGCCTTTTTCTTTTCCACATTTCCAACAATTTGGGTTTAAATTGAACTTTTTTGCCAATCTAGCAGGGGGGGTAGATGCCACCTGTAAAACATTTTGTACTGATTTTCCCTATGTGCTGTAGATATAGTTAATTTTTAATTTAATCCCCACATTTTTTCCCAGTTTTACAAATCTATATTATGGCCAACATGTTTCACCCATACCTCCATTGTTTCTTTAACTACCTCTTCTTCCATTTTATAATCTAGTAAAAAGTTATATATTCTTGAAATCATTTCATTTTCCATTTCTTGGAGGATTCCATCTAGTTGGTATTTTTCCATGTAAAATCTGAATTGTCTGTCTTTTTTATATCTTGGCTGGACTTGTATATATGGCCACCAATCTATGTTTTTTGTTGTTGTACTTCTTGTATCGTTTTCAATCTTCCTTGTGCATCTAATAAATCTTTATAGTTTCTCTTTTTTTCCAAATCCATTGCATTTGGGTAAATTTGTGCTTCGATAGTTGACAACTAGTATGGTATTTTGGTATAATGATTCTTTTTTTATTTTATTCTGTATCCGGAAATATGCATGATGTTTTCTTTTCCCATCCCACAGAAAACTATACCACCCTCTCTGCAGGTCATGACAGCAATATTTCAGCAATATTCTTTTGTTTTCCAAGTTGATCCAATCATTAATTCATTTTCATTCTGATGTATGTGATTAGTTTACCTTCAAAGTGACAATAAAGTTATTATTCTATTCCATTCCATTCCATTCCATTCCATTCCATTCCATTCCATTCCATTCCATTCCAATCCCTTCCATCTTCTATTCTCTTCTATTCTCTTCTCTTCTCTTCTATTCTCTTCTATTCTCTTCTCTTCTATTCTATTCTATTCTATTCTATTCTATTCTATTCTATTCTATTCTATTCTATTCTATTCTATTCTACACTGTGCTACACTACGCTACACTATACCATCCCATCCCTTCTTATCCCAATCCATCCCATCCCCTATTTTCTGTTCTATCCTACCCAATCCTACCCTACCCTATCCTATTCTATTTTATCCCATCCTATCCTATCCTATCCTACCCTACCCTACCCTACCCTACCCTACTCTACTCTACTCTACTCTAATCTACACTGCTCTGCTCTGCTCTGCTCTGCTCTGCTCTGCTCTGCTCCACTCCACTCCATTCCATTCCATTCCATTCCATTCCATTCCATGTTTTCTATTTTGTTCTATTCACTGTTTTTCATCCTGGGAGTTTATCAATCATCCAGTTCTATCAATCATCAATCAGTTCTATCAATGATCATTCATACGGTTCTAAACTATGATTATCAATTATAGTTTCATAGAAAATAGGATATCAGAAGGGACTTCTGAGGTCTTATAATCCAGCGCCCTGCTCAAGCAGGAGACCCTACACCATGTCAGGCAAAAGGTTGTCCAGTCTCTTCTTAAACTTCTGAAGGCAAGCTGTTCCACTTAATCAATTGTTTTCACCCTCAGGAAATTTCTTCTTGGTTCTAGGTTGAATTTCTCCTTGATTAGTTCCCACCTGTTGCTTCTTGTCCCACCTTCTGGCGCAAAGGCATATGCATATATCATCATCATTTTAACCACTGTGCATCCACTGCAGGGTGATGGCCTCTTCTGTATGTTTGCAACAAATATGGTCCTGAAATTTCTTTTGCCAATTGGGCCCTCAGTACTTGCTGATATCATTTCTCTACATTAGTTTAGTCTCTTTCATGGGTGCTTTTTTTAAATAAATAAATTACATTAGAAGATTAACAGATTCACAGAATTGGAAGGGTCCTGATAGGTCATCTAGCCCAAGTAGGAGACCCTACACCATTACTGACAAATGGCAGTCAAGTCTCTTCTTGAAAACCTCCAGGGATGAAGCTCTTCCACAATTTCTAAAGGCAACGTGTGTTCCACTGGTTGATTGTTTTCACTGTCAGAAAATTTACCCTTATTTCCAGGTTGAATCTCTCCTTGTTTCAGTTTCTACCCATTATTCCTTGTCTGGCCTTTGGGTGCTTTGGAAAATAGCTTGACCCCCTCATCTCTGTGGCAGCCCCTCAAATATTGGAACACAGTTCCCATGTCTTCCCTGGTCCTTCTCTTCACTAGACTAGCCATGCCCAGTATATATATATATATTTAATTTATTTGGTCAAATGCTTACAATATAATAGAAATAACAATAAACATAAGTATAAATACATGAAATAGGTACGAATAATTGGAGACAATAGGACAGGGACGGTAGGCATGATTGTACGCTTATGTTCCTGCGATTGTTCTTCATATGTTTGATTTGATCTTCCGATATTAGATTTGAAATCAGAAATCAGCTATAAAGATGATTCAAGAAAAGGCATTTTAACTGTTTGGCACCCTTGCCTCAAACTAAGAATTCTCTTCCTGTTTTGCTCTCCGGTTATTACTTTTGGTGTCAACTGAAAACCTCTCTGTTAAGTATTGAGCATGGGTTAGAATAAATGGAGACAAGCCTCTGAACGGTGAACTTCAGCTCTTTATTTGCATAGTGACTTCTCAATTTAACAACAGTGAAATCTGCCTTATATAGGCAACCCTTGTAAGATTTACCCAATAACGAGCTAGGAACACTAGCTCTTGCAACCAATAAGAACTCTCTGTTAAGGGCCAATCGGATTCCTCAGAACTGGCCAATCCGGTCTGGCTGCCTAACAGCCAATCAGAAGTGCAGGGCCAGAACCCTGCACTTTACCTCAAGCTCATACTTTATTAACCATATTGCATACACAACACTCTCTGTTGTTCATTGAGTTATTTATTGTTTTTCTATTGTCTTTCTTATGATCCTGTTCTATGCTTTTATGCCTTGGTACACCTTTATTTTAAAGTGTGTGTGGTTTTATGGGTTCTTTTACTCGATTTTGTTTAGACATGCACTCACTCACATGGACGCAGACTGTGGGCTGAAAAATTGTGCAACAAAATAAATGGCTGGAAAGTGCACCAGAAATAAAATTAAAAACTGCCTCCTTGTGCTTGCAAAAATGGATATGCCAGTGCATACAAATATCTTTAGGTGCATCTGTGGGTGTTTTAAGTGTATTAAAGAGGAAGAGGAGGAAGAGGAGGAGGAAGAAGGCGAGGAGTAGGAGCAATAAGAGGAGGAGGAGGAGGGGAGTGGGAAGGGAAGGAGAAGTAGTAGTAATAGCAATAGGAGAAGTGGAGCAGGAGGAGAAAGGAGGAGGAGCAGGAGGAGGAGGTCCAGGGGGAGGAGGAGGAGGAGGAGGAGGAGGAGGAGGAGGAGGAGGAGGAGGAAGAAGAAGAAGAAGAAGAAGAAGAAGAAGAAGAAGAAGAAGAAGAAGAAGAAGAAGAAGAAGAAGAAGAAGAAGAAGAAGAAGTTGTTTTAAAATTCCTTCAATACTATATATCCACCATTGCTATTGAAATGTCACTACCCTGTACAATTTCACTTTGTCGTTCCAGATTTGAACCAAAGCTTGCAAATGGTAACTTGCATTATTTTTTTGTGCCATCTGCAAACCTGGTTCCAATCTGAACCTTTATTGTGCAACTAAATTACATCCTGGTGGCCCTTTTCTTCCATTATGGATGTACAAGAGGTGACACTTTCTGACTGCATTCTTAGGTTAAAACTATTTGTGAAAGCACTAGATCATTTTATTTCAACTCAGGTTGGCTGAAAATGTCACATAAAGGGAATTTGTAGGACCAAAAGCACCAGAGGAAAGTGCGTGGGAAAGAACCTCATCTCTTTCTGGTTTTTCGAAAATTCACTGTGCAATTTTCAAAACCAGCAGGGATTCAAATGGAAGCTATTTTGTGGGGCTGGAAAAAATGCTCATTGTAAGGAAGACCCTTTCTTCTTACTCCTCAATTACCTTTCATACAAATATAGGTCCTGATGTCTAATGTTGTCAACTCATAAAACATTCCTATGCCTTTTAGAGTTGCCATAAACAAGGGAGGGGAGAAGGAAATCCGAAGGAGCAGGGTGGCAGTTTAAAACCAGAAGCACATTCCACACTTACCTTACAAAGATTGTAACTAAGCTACTGGACCTTCTGCCCACAAAATTGCTTAATTGGAGAATGTGATTGATGGTGCTTCATTGGAGAATCTGATTTATGATACACCGGGGGGGGGAATCAGGGTCACAGGTGGCTGAAAATTACATATGCCAGAGTTGGCTTCATACAGGCTAATGCTGGACATGTTGCTCCTAATAAATCTTCTGGATTTTTTTTTTTGAAGCTTGGCCCGAGGCTCATGATTTAATTAAGGCAATTGTTGGAATCCTGGCAGCTGTGTTCAATCAGGACCTCTGAAATCAGAAGACAGCAATCAATCCTTCTGATGGTTAACTCTTTAATTCAAAGTATATGGGACAAGTGTCTGACATAATGGTTTTGTCTGGTGGGAATGATAGCAATAGCATGTAGATTTATACATTGCTTTACAGTGTTTTTACAGCCCTCTCTAAGTGGTTTACAGAGTCAGCCTCTTGCCCCCAACAAATTGGGTTCTCATTTTACCCACCTGGGAAGGATGTAAGGCTGAGTCAAACTTGAGCCTGGTGAGATTTGAACTGTCAAATTGCAGGCAGCTGGCAGGCAGCAGAAGTAGCCTGCAGTACTGCACTCTAACCACTGAGCCACTGTAGATCATAAATGAATGAAGTGAAAGGCCCAGCAAAGTTCAAATAGTCCATTTATTTTTTATTTGCTTACACCCAATGGACAGAATCTTGCCAACCTAAAGCTATAACCTTTTTACCTAATAGAGATATCTAGAGAGATTATAGGATGCGGCTACCTGAAGCTCTTCCTCTCTTCCTCCTCCAACTCAGGACTGTGAACTCTCTTATTTTCGGCCCCTCTCCAGGAAAGTCCTGTGATAGAATTAGATTTTCCCCAATGTTCATCCAGACACTGCATTCCAATAACTTAGTGTTCATGTTCTGCTCCCTAAAACAATGAAAAGCAAGTCCTTAATGGAACAATAGAATTGGAAGGGACCTTGAAGGTCATCCAGTCAAATGTGCACAAATAGGAGACCCTATACAATTCTAGATATGCAGCTGTCTAGTCTCTTCTTAAAAGCCTCTAGTGTTGACACGCTTACAACTTCTGCTGGCAAGCTGTTGCACTGGTTTATTGTTCTCACTGTTAGGAACTTTCTCCTTATTTCTAGGTTGCTTCTGTCCTTGGTTCCATCCATCACTTCTTGTTCAGCTGCAAATGCTTTGAAGAATAGCTTGACCCCCCTCTTCTTGTGGCAGCCCCTCAAATACTGGAATATCGCTTTCATGTCTCCTCTAGTCCTTTTTTCTTGACTAGTCAAACACAAATCTTGCAGTTGTTCTTCATAGGTTTTAGTCTCCAAGCCTTTGATCAATTTGAAAGCTGCAAAATTCTAAGGCTGTTATTCAAAGAGACTATCATTCAGCCAGGTCTATGATCCTAATTTGAGCTGGACCAGCAGACCTGCATCCATGATTTATATGCACTAGCACTGATGATGTTACCTAGTTGGATCATGAAACATCTGCAAGAAAACAAGCAATCTCAGAGAACACCAAGGACACCACAGCCCTTCTCTTCCTCCTCTTCTTCCACTTTGCAAACCCCACTTCCTTCTGGCACTGATATTGTTATGAACTAATAAAACGCTTAAATAAAGTTTATCAAAACCTTTAGAAAATAGCAGGGATCTAGTCCTGCACTTCGGATTGGCCGATAATAGCAATATCGGATTGGTCCGTTCAGGAGAATCTGATTGGCTGTTAACGAGCCACTCTCATTGGTTAAAGGGGTTAACGCTCCACGTTTCTTATTGGTTACTAGATCAGCAGCTTGCCTATAAAAGGGCTGCTGCTGCCCTCGGTTTTTGCTCTGTTCAGAATGATTAATAAAGAGTTGAAGTTCACTGTTCACTGCCTCATCTCCGTTGCTTGCACCCATGCACAGAACTTAACAGATATTATCTAGTTGGGTTATGAAATCTCTGCAAGAAAAGAAGCAAGTTCAGAGACCACCAAGGACCCCACAGTTCAACCTTCAATTTTTGTTTCAGAAGCTGGAAATTTGGCTATTTGTGCCAAGTTTATTTGGTGGATCTGTCATTTTTAACAAGGAGGCGGAAAGTCTCTTTAGGTTAATTGACTTGAAGCTTACCGAACCAGCTGGCAGCTTGTTGATTTAAAGCAGGTGCAGTAAAGCATCTTTGCGTTTCAAAATACACAAGGTACCGTCGCTTCTGTTTAAAAGCATCCTTTGCCTTTCCTTTGTGCAAGCCGTGTCTTTACATCTGCTCTCCTTGAGTCATTTCGGAGTTTGCTTTTGTTTATTAGCAGACAAGAGATCCTATAACCAAATTAAAATCAAACATGTGCCACCACTGCTCAACCCTCTCTTTCCTCCCCCCCCCTCCACTCACTTTTCTTTTATAGATTGGAGCAGAAATTAAACTAATTGACATTTTAATACTATTCCACTTGTTTGTTTCTGCAGAGTTGGAACCATACTAGAAAATCCATTATAGGGAGATATACCGAATGCCATCTGGTAGCCTAGCAATTCTGATTATAAATAAGTCATTTCAGTTTGCTATCTGTTTGTGTGTGTCTGTGTGAGAGAATATGTGTATTGGTATGATAAATTCTGCAAGGTTTTCTTGCAGAAAATGCTTGTGTGCCTGGCTGGGATTGCAGGTAGAGGCAGTCTTAGAAGAAATCAAAATGAGAATCAAGAAAGTAAATTGTTCCTATAAGAAGTTCGGTTGACTTTTCTTGCAAATATTTCCATTTTTGTTTTTCAAGAGTAATCTAAACCCCAAGATAGATATAAGGTAAAAGTTTCCCTTGTACATATGAGCTAGTTGTTTCTGGATCTAGGGGGCGGTGCTCATCTCTGTTACAAAGCTGAAGAGCCAGCGCTGTGTGAAGATGTCTCCCTGGTCATGTGGCCAGCATGACTAAACGCGTGGAACATTGTTCCCTTCCCACCAAAGGGATCCCTATTTTTCCACTTGTATTTTTACCTGCTTTCAAACTGCTCAGTTGGCAGAAGCTGGGACAAGGAACGGGAGCTCACTCCGTTATGCGGTGCTAGGGATTTGAACCGCTGTGTAACAGAGGTTTCTGATTGACAAGCTCAGCGTCTTAGCCACTGAGCCACTGTGTCCCTAGAAATAGATATAAGGGAAGTGAAAATTTCCCAGATTCTCCCTCTCTGGGTTTCAAATGGGGAATAAGTATTTTTTTTTTTAAAGAAATCCTACTTGTAACTCTTAGGTAATATAATAATAAGTCATTGGCTTATTTAGTTTGTTTAGTGAATGTTCAAAGTTACCACAGCATTGAAAAAAATGATTATAAAAAAAAAAAAAAATCACTGTAATGACCCTTATCAGCATCTCCAGGTCAGGTGATCTAAAATTCAAATGCTTAGCAACTGACTCGTATTTATGACAGTGGCTGCCCGGGGTTTCATGATCCCCTTTTGCGACCTTTTGAAAAGCGAAGTCAATGGGGAAGCCAGATTCACTTAACAACTATGTGTCTAACTTCACAACTGAACTGATTCACTCAACAACGATGGCAAGAAAGATTGTAAACAGGGCCAAACTCATTGAATGTCTCGCTTAACAACAGAAATGTTGTCGAGGACAATCTCTAAACATGGATCCATTCATAGGCACATGTAGTGTACACTTCCTGTTCCCATCATTTAAGTCTATTTATTTCCTGATTCTCGTTGATTAGAAATTAAGATAAATGATCCTGAAGCTAAAACCTTTGCCTTTGCTAAGTAACTAAGTTAGCATCTGGTTGGCTGGTGTTTCAGACGGGCACATAATCTCAAAGTTCTTTTGCAGTCAAATCCCATAATCCACAGGAAAAAAAGGATTTAGGCCGAGATATTCAGCAGGTTCTGACTGGTTCTCGAGAACCGGTAGTGGAAATTTTGAGTAGTTTGGAGAACTGTCAAATACCACCTCTGACTGGCCCCTCCCCCATCTCTTCTCTGCCTCCCATTGAGACCCAGATGATCAGCTGGGTCTTCTTTGGTTGCTCTGCACAGGAGAACAGAGCTGGGAAGCAGGTTAGTGGGGTGGGGAGGAAATGGGATTTTTCAGTTACCTTCCCCCAGGAGTGGGGAGGGAATGGAGATTTTACAGTATCCTTCCACTGCCATTCCCACCAAGCCATGCCCACAGAACCGGTAGTAAATAATTTGAATCCCACCACTGTATTGAGGGATGGTAGCAATAGGGTCAAGAAACCCTTATATTTATCTTTATGTAACCTTTATTGTACAGATGTACGGATGTAACCTGTGAGAAGAAACTGGTGTTTTAGAAATGAGCTTCAGGGGTCGTTCAGTGGAAAATATCATCAGGCTTATGCCAAGTCCTGCTGGCCTGCCTGCCTTCCAAGTCATTTTCCTTCCTTCTTTTTTCTTCCCTCCCTCGCTCTGTCATTTTCCTTCCTTCCTTCCTTCCTTCCTTCCTTCCTT
>BHEV01040951.1:0-14665 GCA_004319985.1 Emydocephalus ijimae | reverse complement strand
AAAGAACTATTTGCTCCCCCCAAGAGGGTTTAAAGATAAAGAAGTTTGTCCTGACTAACTTCAGCAGCTCACTAACATGCCTGTGGCTGAGAGTTTTCCCCCCATGTTCCCTGAAAAGAGTTTCCCCCCATGCNATTGCGGATTAAAATAATTACACAGAATTGTTTACAGTCGTCTGAGCTGCTTAAATGTTTCTGGTGTTTGCTTTTAATTTCCTTGCTTTATCTCAGTGACCCTTAGGTAGACATGTATGTATAAGGTCTTAGACTAATCATTACCCAATACTGAAGTCAAAGTTTATTCCCACATAGAGCAAGAACAGTTTTCAATGTTCTGTTCCAAAAAAAAGAGAAAATGAAAAGGGCTGTTTTTGTTTTCCTAAGTATAGAGGCTGTTTTCTAGCATCTTGAACTTGGAGCAAGAATTTATATGAGACCATACCTTATGAGACCTCATCTTCAAAGATGTTTAAACTCCCCTAAGAACAAATTTGTCTGGACAGACTCAAGAAAGCTTCTTCCAGACAATAAACTCTTGAAATAATAAGGAAATCAAATGGAGGAAGAGCCACTTTTGACCAAAAGCACCAAAATTTGGTTTAGAATAGAATGAAACTAATAGTCAAACTAATGGTAATTTGTCTACCATGTATGGCTTTAGGAATATTTCCTGTAGCTCAATTAAATGTTTAGGACAATAGATTAAGAGAAAATGAAGCAATGGTGATTGCTGTCTCTCATCTGCATGCTTCTTTTCATGTTAACATTAGATTCTCCCTACTTTATTGACATATAAAGAAGAGATATAGAAACAGAGATGCCTGCTGTGACCTTTGGGTGTAGAAGTCAATGAAAAAAATATATTGTATTGGCCAGTTTGTCATCTACATCAGTGAGGCTATCACTGTTTATGAAGCAAGAAGTCTAGGTTTACTAGGCTCCTTATAATTTATAATTTATTCTGCTTGAAAATGTGACATATATGTATGTTGAACTCATGCTTTTAATTCAAATAATAATCTGCAAATTTTAACATATGTAATGTGTGGAATGAACTTCAGCAAAGGAGTTGTTGTGAATGAATAAATGTGTTAATAAAGTTCTCAGGAGCTTGAAGTCAAGTGCAGGGTTCTGGCCCTGCACTTCTGATTGGCCGTTAAATGGTGAGATCAGATTGGTCCGTTCAGGAGGATCTGATTGGCCATTAACGAGCCTTTCTCATTGGTTAACGGAACTAGCGCTCCCTGGTTTTCATTGGTTGAATATCTAACAAGTTACCTATATAAGGAAGGCTGTAGCAGCCATCCAGTTTGAGCTGTCACACCATGTAAATAAAGAGTTGAAGTTCACCGTTTCACCGGCTCGTCTCCATTCTTTCGCGCCCACGCTCAGTACTTAACACTGGCGATGAGGATGGGATGTGGAGACATCAGAGCTGACTGAACAACGAAGAAGATAACCGAGCAAATGGCTGAAAACGCACAACGGCGGAACCATGTCCGGCAGCGTCATACCACCCGCTCCATTCGACCCAGCGCAAGAAGACTGGGACTCCTACATGGATCGTTTCCAAATATTCTTGGAAACCA
This sequence comes from Emydocephalus ijimae, assembly GCA_004319985.1. NCBI lineage: Eukaryota > Metazoa > Chordata > Lepidosauria > Squamata > Elapidae > Emydocephalus > Emydocephalus ijimae. Next base: position 13,077 of record BHEV01040951.1, on the reverse strand, counting down.
ACAATTTGAAGGATGCCACGACCAGGAAGAAACAGGCGGTATTCCTAACGCATTGCGGGCCGACCGTATTCAAGATGGCCAAGGCACTAACAAAACTGGCAGAAGTAAAGGCTATGGACTGGGACGTCCTTGAACCCCTACTGAGAGCCCACTATGCACCAACCGTGCCAACCCTCGTAAGGCAGCATGAATTCTACCAGAGAGATCAGCAGAAGGGAGAGAGCCTTGCAGATTTCGTCGCGGACCTCCGAAACCTGGGAGGCCTCTGCGGGTTCGCTGATCTGGAAGAGGCTTTGAGAGACCGAATAGTTCTGGGATTAGATGCGCTAAACGTGCAGAGCAAGCTGATGGCAAAAGGTGACATCAGCCTTGCAGATGCCATCGCGGATGCTACTGCAGCAGAAGCAACCAGGAAGTCGGCTGCCCAAATGCGCCGCAACCGCGCTCTGGTTCACCAACCGACCGGCGACCTTTCATCAAGTCAGAAGGACAGTTTCTGAATGCCCACCACGAGGACCTCTCTTCGTCGTCAGACAGCGATGAAGAAGAGGTCCATCGACTTCGGTCCGAACGGGACAATTACCAGAAGTCCCAACACCCATGCGCTGGCTGTGGGGCCAGCCACCCCCGGTCCGAATGCAAATTCCGCGACGCGCTCTGCCATGAGTGCGGGAAACGAGGCCACATCGTACGGGTCTGTAGAAGTCTCCTAGGACCCAGCCAGCCTTCGAAGGGGGCTAACAATCGCCAACCGACAGGAAACCGTCCTGTAAGGCGAGAACCAGTGAACCACCAATGGAACAACCACTCCTACAGAAACAGAACCCTAAACCGCCCCGTGAAGCGAGAAGAGGCTCACCAAACTATCACTATCGGTCACGCCTCCTCCTTGGATGCCAAGAAAATCCGAATTAAAGTGACCATCGAAAATCAGCCCTGCCAAATGGAAGTTGACTCAGGATCATCCCTCTAGATGGTTTCCTGGAAGACCCTCAAGCAACTCATCCCTACTATCCAGCGACAAGACCTCCGTTTCCAAAGACTCATACTTAAGGACTATCAGGGGAATCGGATTCCAGTCGTAGGATCCAGTCGAGTCTGGGTCTCGTTCAAAAACCATACAGCGTACTTACCCCTGACTGTGATCGACAAGGACCGGCCTAGCCTGTTAGGCCTCCAATGGTTCGCTCCACTTGGAATTGAAGTGGCAGGCATTAACTGAATTGGCAGCAGTGACTGGGAGGAGGACCTCGTCCAAGAATTCAAGGACGTCTTTGAAGAAAAACTAGGCGAGTACAAGGGGACTACCGAGCCACACTGAACCACGCNCCTGCAGCAAAACGCGTATCCGGTACCGGTGGTGCAGCACCTCCTCCATTCCCTGGGGGGCGGAAAAGTCTTCGCTAAACTTGACTTAGCTCAGGCATACCAACAACTGCCGGTAGATGAAAAAACGGCACAGGCACAGACGATCGTGATGCACCGAGGTGCCTTTAAATGCACCCGACTCCAATTCGGAGTGAGCGTAGCCCCGGGGATCTTTCAGAGCTTGATGGAAAGACTATCACAAGGGATTAAAGGCGTTGTCCCTTACTTTGATGATGTGTTAATCGCTGCCCCTACTTCCAAAATTTTACAGGACTGCCTGAGAATGGTCCTCCAGAAATTCAAAGACACAGGTCTTAAAGTGAAGAAAAATAAGTGTAAACTGTATGCAGATCGTGTCGAATTTTTAGGGTATTTAATTGACAGTCAGGGCATTCACCCTACCGATAGCAAATTGAGAGCAATAAAAAACGCTCCCAAACCCCGGAATAAGGCCGACCTCCAGGCGTTCCTAGGCCTTATCAATTTTTATAACGTATTCCTGCCGCACAAAGCAACTGCAGCTGAACCCCTACATTGTTTATTGGACAAAAAAGCAATCTGGGTATGGGGACATAGAGAAGAGCAGGCGTTCCGAAATGTGAAAAAACTACTGACTTCTGACGCTGTACCGATGCAGTACAATGAGACTTTGCTGTTAATGATCACGTGTGATGCATCGCCTTTCGGAGTAGGCGCCATTTTGAGCCACGTTTTGCCTAACGGTTGCGAAGCCTCTGTTGTCTATTTCTCAAAGACTCTTTCAAAAACAGAGCGAAATTATAGTCAGATTGATAAAGAAGCCCTTGCCATTGTGTCTGTTGTAAAGAGATTTCATGAGTACGTGTACGGCCGAGCTTTTACTGTAGTGACTGACCATAAACCTTTGCTGGGAATAATAGCGGGAGATAAGCCAACCCCCTATATATTATCTCCCAGAATGACTCGCTGGTCAGAATTCTTGGCTGCTTATAATTATCGGCTGCAATACCGCCCGGGGAAGGCCATTCCCCATGCTGACGCATTGAGCCAAGCACCGCTTCCAGAGACCATCGATGACCCCGCGCCGACAGTGACAACGTTGCAGATCGAGGCACTTCGTACACCATCATTAACAGCCTGAGATATCGCGATGGAAACAAAATGCGACCCCGCCTTAGCACGAGTCCTCAGTTGGGTGGAAAGCGGATGGCCATTGGACCAAGTACCTGATGACTTCACCCCATTCAAAAGTCGACAAACAGAGTTGTTTTCACAGAAGGGCTGCATTATCTGGGGCGATAGAGTCATTGTCCCAGAGCGACTCCAACGACCAGTACTGAGAACCTTGCATGATGGCCACCCCGGCATCGTGTGTATGAAAGCCCTTGCATGAAGCTACGCATGGTGGCCAGGCATTGACAAGCAAATCGGGTCAAAGCTTGTCATAAATGCCAAGAAGTAAGCAATGCCCCACCAAAGGCAATCCCAATCGATTGGAAAACACCGTGAGGACCCTGGTCCCGTGTCCATCTGGACTTTGCAGGGCCTACCAAAGGCCACACATTCTTGTTAACTGTGGATGCCTACTCAAACTGGCTCGAAATCCACCAAATGAAGAACACAATAACCAAAGCGGTCATTAAGAAACTGGACAGACTGTTTGCAACCCACAGATTACCAGACGTTCTGGTATCCGACAACGGGCCCCAATTTACCGCGCTGTCTTTTGAACAGTACCTGGCAGACCGCGGTATTCAACACACGCTGACTTCGCCTGTGCATCCTGCGGCCAACGGAAGGGCCAAGCACATGGTACAATTCATCAAGAAAATGCTACAAAAAATGGACTATGACAACATCGAAGAAAAAATAAAATGGATCCTCTTTTTACAGCATATCACTCCGCACAGCGTCACCAACAAAACTCCCGCCGAGTTGCTAATGGGACGGAAGCTCCGCTCCCACCTCGACCGGTTACACCCAGAGTACAAACCTGAGACACCACACGGATCCAGCTGGCGATGCCGTACCTTCCAGGTAGGCGACTTGGTATTCGCTAAAAACTTATCAGGTGATCCATTGTGGGTCAAAGCGACTGTAATCCGTGTAACCGGCCCTAGATCATACCGCGTGCAATGCCGCGATGATAGACTATGGAAGCGCCATATCAATCAACTACAATCAAGGCTGCAGTCAGGAATCTCTGAGTTCCCTAATGACCAAACTGAGGGGGGAGGAGATACAGAGGAAGATGAACTTGAATTAGCAGAAAACCTTTTTGAAGGGAACGATAGTGGAACAGAAACACGTGAAGAGGAATCAGGGATGGGAGTGAGCTCGCCTCATGGTGATACCGAAGATGTTGGTGACAACGAAAATTCAAACTCAGAGTCAGAGGCACCCCTTTCGCCAAACAACGCCCTACCTCAACAAGAGTGCAGCAAAATACCGGATGCACAACGAAAATCAAATAGACTAACAAAGCAACCGTCCTACCTCAAGGACTACGTAACCGCACCCCGTAAGCGGAACCCGGGGGGAAGGGTTGTGAATGAATAAATGTGTTAATAAAGTTATCAGGAGCTTGAAGTCAAGTGCAGGGTTCTGGCCCTGCACTTCTGATTGGCCGTTAAATGGCGAGATCAGATTGGTCCGTTCAGGAGGATCTGATTGGCCATTAACGAGCCTTTCTCATTGGTTAACGGAGCTAGGGCTCCCTGGTTTTCATTGGTTGAATATCTAACAAGTTACCTATATCAGGAAGGCTGTAGCAGCCATCCAGTTTGAGCTGTCACACCATGTAAATAAAGAGTTGAAGTTCACCGTTTCACCGGCTCGTCTCCATTCTTTCGCGCCCACGCTCAGTACTTAACAGGAGTCTTTTCCTTTGTACTATAGCAAGAGGTTTTCTTACAGACAAATTCATAGTAGTCAGGAAAAGAAACGTCTTAATTCATTTAAGCCACCAGTGTCAACTAACAATTATTTTGTCAGTTTTTCTAAGCACTCAAATGGGAATATTTCCACAACAGTCATTTTCTCTCAGGAAATTTGTAGCTTGGTAATAATTTAATGTCCCACTCTGCACTAATTATTTTTATAATCAAATCTAGTCTTCCCCAACTTACTGGTCTCGGATCCGATAAGTCCCAGACCTTTTAATATGTTGTTAATGGGAGTTGTAGTTCAGCAAGAGTCTGGCAAAACTGATCTAACTAATCACTACTTAGTTAACTGAAAAAAGGATTACGGCTTAGAAATATCACAATGCTAACAACATGTAAAGATGTGCATATCTCAGGAATAAGACATTAATCATTTGTTTAGAGAAAAGCTGAATGCAGTAACATTAAATAATATTTGTTTCTTTTTAGCTGAGTGGAAATGGACCTCAAAGTATTATATGTTTAAGTCTTTGGATATAAACTTCTGCTTATTGAATGAAAGTATCAAGCGTTCAGGAAAGTTGAGGAATTGTGCTCATCCTTCCCACTAGAATTATCATGCTGCTTTTGCAGATTTAGCATGCATATAAAATCATATTGCTTTATAACAATTTCTAGAGATGATCCAAGGGAAGTTATGGGGCTCAAGACTGTCATTCTGAAAGACTGCCATGTTCAGCATTTCTTTACATTTCTTTACAAAATACACAATTTACATACCTTTCTATTGGAGAGTCATTTCTTTGCTACTACAAAAAAAACATTTTTCGGAAGACAAATAAGATAGTGAATTAGTATTAATCATGCCAATACCTCACTTTTTCCCACATTAGGTTTTGGTTGGTGATAGGGTTAGAGTGAATCACCTGCAATTTTTCTACGATTCATTGGGTAATCCCACAGAGAACTTACTCTTCCATTTGAAGTGGGATCCTCTATGTTCCGAAACCCCCACTAGAAATTTATCATGTCCAACTCTGTTTAGATTTTTCAAGATCACCTAACTATTCCTATAGCTGCCTTTACCATACCCAGATCTACTCTGAAGGATTGGGGAATCTTTTGGAGCTGGCTGTGTCAGGATGGAAGAAAGCAAAGGAAGTTTCAGTTGCACAAAAACACGGTATTAAACTTAGCTAGATTTTCCACCATGGAATGACAAATAATTTAAGATTGATGGCAAAGACAATGCTGTAGAAAATACCATTTTCAGACTGGAAGCTAGAACAGAAGTTATGTTGGTTATGTTCAGTGTGGCACTTTTTAAATGGTAGAGGAGAACTTTAACTTTTAGAAAATGTTGATTTTGGTGAAAAGGAAACAGCAGGGTCATTCCCTGCTGTTGCACATGAACATTAATTGCCATTTGGGATAATTGTAATTGGCAAACAAAGTGTCATATATGAATTTCTTATATGAAAGCCAAAATGCAGAGTTTTGGAAAACAGCTCAATTTTCTGAATACAGATCATGCTATTCAGGTTGCATTCAGCAAAAAAAAAAAATCCAACTGAGGATTTTTACAGAATGAAATTAATGTTTGATTATATTCACCTATATACTCCAGTTTTATTTCAGGGTGATTTTTTAAAAAGTTTAGAATAGTTGTCACTGATTTTAAGCTGAAGGGATGAGCTGGACAAAAAAATTCTTAAAATTAAAAAAAAAATAAAAATAAGAATTGAATGTAAAAAGCTCTGTTTGATAAGTGATTAATACTTAAGTAGATCTTACTGAACTGACACAAATCCCTGTTTTGTTAAGAATTAAAATTCTCCCATACAGATTAGTTTACAAAACTTGGGCCTATAAACACAAGGAAAAGCAAGCTAAGCCAGCAAATATGGCTTGTACTTTACAGATGTCACTAAAATGTTAGATGGCATATAATCACCACCAGTCACATTCTGTGCTGTATAGAATTCTACCCATATGCACAAAGCTCCATATATTCATGAAGGACCCTAATTTATGAAGAAAAATTAATTCCATTGGCAAGCTGAAAAAATAATCCAACTGGAGACTCCCCCCCCCACACTTTTTAGTTTTATTTTTCCTTCCTCCAAATGCTATTAACAAATCAAAGAATTATTTCTGAAGTCTACTTGTTAGAAATCCAAACTAATAGTGGATTTTCAAAAAGTGTATATCTTTCTTAAGACATGAGAAGATTAAAAAAATGCTATTTACTCAGCAGAAACAAATTAGACTAGCCTGGTAATTAATTGCCTTCTGTCAGAATGGAACATTTCCTTGCCCTACTTAGAGATTTTTTTAAAATATGCAAAGCATTTGTTTTACTAACGACATATGTTTTGAAGACCCTTAGCAAAAGGAAATTTTAGGAGTTAGCTCTTCTGTTTTTATATCACAATGAAGCTAAACAATGAGTAAGCTTAGAACAGTTGTAGTTTTTATGCCTACCATGAAGGGTTGCTGCTGCACATTTTCCGTGAAAAGTTCAATACCTTTTAGATACATTTTCAGGGCTGCTTGTCATGCTCAGGTAAGTAAGAGAGAATATGAAGTCAGGCAAAGGCCTCTCTTCCTTTCCATCAAGGTCAATATATGGAAATTTGGACAGAATAACTCACTTTTTCAAAAAAGTTAATATTATGTGCAGGGGTTGACCAGATAACCTTAAGAAAAAGAGATTACTAATAGATGGAAGCTACCAGAGATGCAGTTATGATATATTCCATCTTAGATCTCTCCCTCCCTCCCTCTTTCTCCCCACCTGGAATAAAAGATAAGCAATATTTTATTTCTGAATGTAAGTTTTTATATTTTATTTATAATGCAAAAAACTTTTTAAAAATTCCATGATAAATATACAGCTTATGCTCTTCCTCCAAGCTTTACTCTAAATTATTATTCACTAAATTAATGAATTTGTTAAATATAAATTATCCCAGCAATCCTTCTTACAACCCAATAAAGTAAGTCAATATCATCAACAGGGAAGCTATGAGAAATCACTTTGAGATCATGACATAGAAATTTATTCAGAATAACTATTCATGCTCCTTCTCAAAGCAGGTAATAGATCTAATCTTATGGCCAAAATTTCCTAACTTCCTGCTCTTACGTTAAGATTTTGTTTCCTTTTTATGTTCTGCTACAGAAATTTCATGAATCAGAACCTCTGAAAGTTATATATAGATTGCTGAGATGTCCATATATCAACTCAACTGCATTACTGATTAAAATTTGCAAATAAAAGCTTTAAGTAGAAACAGGATATCTATATTATTCCTGGAAGTTTGTAGAAGGACATATAGACAGAACATGCATTAGTTAGACTACTGGATGCAAATAAGAAAACTCATATTCAACTCATCCATGAAATTTATTTCAATATTATTATGAATCTAAAAAGGAAGGGGGATAAAGGACATAGGTACAATCATAAAATAAAATATTAATTTATACAGAAAGCTATACAATTAGGTCTTTTTATGTTAAGAATTTCAAAACATAACCAGAAACTTTTCAAAAGGGAAGGTCAAGGGTTTCAAGCAAGCCTCTGATGTGGTTTGTCCTGGAGCTCTAGCACTACTGATCTTTTCTTATCATTCTTATTTATGTTGTTTTTTTGATGGTTGATGGCTGCTGTGACAACTATTCCTAAAACATATATTTAGGTGATTATTACTCTAATCAGCTAAATGCCTACTGAGAGTTAAGTCTTAATGGCTGAATTCACATACCACCTTTAGTTATTGAAGTAAGCAATTTTTGAGATTTATATAATACAGTGGTCCATAAACAAAGCCTATATTTGTTATGTTCTAATAAAGCTAACAAAAATTAAGACCAAATTCCCTTATAATGTATATGCAGCCCTTGTGAGTGTAATGTAAATAATCTTTCTGTGGGACATCCCAGTAATTTTAGGACTATGTCTTAATTACTGCTTTATCTTTACAGCTGTTTTAACTGTTTAGTACTAGAGTCTCTAACATAAGTTTTATTGTATAAAAATGTTTTAAATGGCACGAATAAATTGGATGCTTCTCTGGCCTTTTATACCCCCATATTTCTTAAATACTGGTACATCCCAGTTACATGTTGTTGTGAATGAATAATTGTGTTAATAAAGTTATCAAGAGCTTGAAGTCAAGTGCAGGGTTCTGGCCCTGCACTTCTGATTGGCCGTAAATGGCGAGATCAGATTGGTCCATTCAGGAGAATCTGATTGGCCATTAATGAGCCTTTCTCATTGGTTAACGGAGCTAGTGCTCCCTGGTTTTCATTGGTTGAATATCTAATAAGTTGCCTATATAAGGAAGGCTGTAGCAGCCATCGAGTTTGAGCTGTCACACCTGTAAATAAAGAGTTGAAGTTCACCGTTTCACCAGCTCGTCTCCATTCTTCGCGCCCATGCTCCAAACTTAACACATGCTATGTAAGAAAGGAAATGCATATTCATGGCACTACATCTACATTTAATTATTAAAACAGTGTAGGGCACAACCATTGAACTCAGTGGAACTTACATAATCATGATTCTGCTGATTTCAGTAAGTCCTGTCTAAAAAAAATACAGTGATTTTATTTTCAACATGATTAATTTTGAAACATCATTTTGCATCAATTAAGAAATCAAAACTACCACTGAAATATTTATTGTTTGGGATATAAGGGGCTGGTGATATGCTAGTCCTCTACGGAACAGGTACACAATTTGGGGATTATGATTCACAGCTCCTATTGGAAGAACCCATAACATTGTGGCTGGGAAGGTCTGCACAAATTCCTTTAGTGTGTCAATTATGCTCTTCCCTGGCGGTTGAGAGAGACTTATTGGGAGATCTTTACCTTCAAACACTTTCTCATGCCTTTTATACATGGACAACTTTACATGGGGCTGCCCTTGAAAAGTAGTTGGAATTTGCAGCTTGTTGAGAATATGATGGCAATTATGGATATATTTCATTTCTTCAAACTACACTGGTTATCAATAAGCTTCTGGTTGCAATTGAAAGCACTAGTTATTGCCTTTAAAGCCTTTAATGGCATAGAGTCTGTTTTCTAAAGAACTATTTTCTGTGGCATCAACCATGTACTATCAGGCAGAGTTTCAGGTACCAGTAATTAAGAGTGTAATTTCTGGTGCACCATTGCCCCCAAAATTAGTCTGGTGATTCTGGGAGTGTTCAAAGCAACTCTGAAACTCATCCTTGCACACACACACACACACACACACACACACACACACACACTGTCATGCCCCTGGTGAAGACTGACTCTGAGGAAGAGGAGGAACAGCCAACAGGGAGTGGGAGTGTAACTCCAGAGTTGGTGGAGGAGGCTGGGGAAGGGCAGAGGCCGGCTGAGCAATCAGAGGAGGATCCATCTATCCATCCTAGGCCACGCAGGGTGGAGAGGATCAGGGAAAAGCGAGGTCTACTCAAGAGGAGATTACCATGATCCTCCTTATGGCTTGCAGCTGGGAGCTATGTATATAAGTTTGTAACTGCGCAGTCAGAATTGCTGGAGTCAATTTAGTGTTTACTTTGAAAGAGGTTTATTTTTGCTGGCATTCTTCCCATGGACTCTCCTGGGTTATTTTCCTGGAGTTTATGATTAGTTATCTTGCTTCGAAACTTTCATCAATGCGGTTTGTTTTGGTTTTCTTTTTGCCTCATTATTTACTTTTGTGACTTTAAACTGTGCCTAATAAAACAGTGAAGTTAAGTTGAAGGCCTTACCGGACTTTAATGTATGTTTTGGGTTTTGGGTTATTTTGAGAGACTATGGGTCATCACACACAAACACAGAGTAGGTGATATGTTTGGTTGTCTTTTAAGGGTTGCTTTTCTCTAGAGGAAGAACTCTTTTAGTGGAGTTTTGTTGTTTTCCTTATTTTAAATAATATGCATTTACTATACAATGTTCAGTGTTGTTAAAGAGTTGGGAGTTCTTGTATATTTCTATGGCATGCAAACAGATTGATATAAAATGTATATTAAAAATCAAAGTCATACTACTGACTTTAGTGAATCTACTCTGAAGCAAGTGGCTTGAAATTGCCATTCCAGTTGTTAAGATCAGCATTTAAGTCAGATAGCAAAGTTTGCTGATTTGTACCCAATTTAGAAGTGCAATTGTGAAGAGTGAGATAAATAAAGTGTGTTTCCTTATGATGTACTTATTGCAATTAATGAAAACTATTTGTAACTGATCAGGGATTTATAAACTTTATTTAAGAGATCAATGCATGTTTAAGTTTTGTTGGTGACAAAGCTACATGGTTGAAAGAAGATGTGAAAACAGCAATAAAGAATAAAAAAAAATCAATACAAACTTGGAAAAGGAGCAGGTTAATGGCCCTGAGTATAAATCAGTGATAAGGATGGTGCATACACACAAACAAGAAATAAGAAGAAATAAAAAACTGTTTATGTTTTTCATGGCATCTAGTTTTCATTTCTCAAGGTAGAAATTCTGATCTAACACTAAACTCTCACCCCCCCTACATTTAATGCTAGTATTTGGTGCTGTGCAAAATGTAGTATAATAAATATTGTAAAGCATATGTTGTTGTGAAACACTTTTACTGCAAAGTCTCAGTTGGGTGCTCTCTGTAATCCTTTACCAGGATGGTTAAAAACCAGGCCATTTGGGTAAATAATCTAAATTAAAGTTCAATGCATCCAGAGAGCATCAGTTGAAGAAAGTTGTTCTAGCTGTTTTATGTCATTCTCTGTTTAAAAAAGAAATGCTTTAATCTGGGGTAGATAGGATAGTGGTAGATGCATTTTGGTGCTCCTTGTCGTTTTAGCAGCTTTCAGTACCATTAACCATGGTATCCTTTGGAAATAGGCACGAGGAACAAAGAGACGCAACCAAAACAACAATCAATTGTAAGCCATACTGCTCCCATCATATTGCTTTTTTATGAATTGTTAAAAACCTGGCTATTGTAGACCTTGAGATAGGACAGTGGCAAGCTGAAATAGTCCCAGCAAACTTCAGCATATTCTATTTTTATAGGACTGTATAAATTATACCTTAGGACCAAATAAATTGCTGAATCAATTATACTACATTTTGCACTGAAAACTGAAGCATTGAAAAACATATGCCTCTTCATACATGCCACTCAAAACTTAACATTCTCTTTCTCCCTTTCAATGAACCACTGCAAACTACTGGTTACTTGCTGCTGCTACAAGGGGCAAATCCTATCAACCTCTTTGGTTCAGTTTTCTGTTCAGAATAAATTGCTTAGCACTGATAGCAAAGAAACTTCATGAACATGTGGTCAATGGGAAAAGTGGGAGGAGTTTTTCATAGGCCTGTAAGTTTAAATGAGGATCATAAGAGGTTCCTGGGCCACAGATTCACTCCCAAAAAAGTTGTATACAATAATTTTTTTCAGATTTATTAATTGCTCATTCTATTTCAAAATAATTTTGGGGTGTTTGAAAGTGACTTTATCTAAATTTAAGAATGCAACAATTCAGTTGAATATGATACTGTAATACCTGGTAGTTTTTGTCCTCTCAAGGAGTCCTGTTTGGTTAATGAGGTAAATAGAAAAGGCATCAACATAATCCATAAGTCAACATAATGGATTTTGGAAAATACAATAAAGCAGAATCTTTCAAACTATGAGTTATGACCCCACAAGGGATCCATTAAAGTGCAAACCATTAAAGTGGGTCATAATATTTTTTAAAAAACTTGATCAAACAAAGTGGAAACACTGTAGCAGACAATTGTTGTATTGGTGAGTTTAAGGAACTTTGTGACAAATAGATTGGAAGTTAATACTTTGTTAAATAATTTAATATTTGATATTTAAAGGTAAATGTTTTTATTTCTTGCCCAATCCCAACTCTAAAAAGAAATAATTAATTTTATTAATTGCATGGGAGGGCACTATATATATTAATTTATTATTTTATGAAGTTATGGTATCACAGAATTCATCAATCCATGCAGTAATGCAGTAAATTAGTGACAAGAATCATAAGTATCCTTTTGTAGAGTGAAAGGGTAGATTTAAAACTTCATAACCAACATTACTGTATGGATTCAACTCTGTATCGTTATATCATTTATACCTATATATGTACATCTGAACATAATCATGTGATTCCCTTTCACATAAATAATGTTAAAGAAATTGTAGAAAGAAACAGTAAGCCAACAGAATTAAGACATGAAATGGGGAAAGACAAAATAAGTGAGATTAAAAAGAGAAATATAGTTAATACTGGTTTACATCAGCTCCTTTATTACATTATCTTTACCTTTTTAGCCTTGCAAATTATATTTTCTCCCACCACATTTCTATATATCATTTCATGAAATAGCTATATTGATATTTCCCCCAATTATATATGTCCAGGAGCAATACTTATGATGAATATAATAATCAATGACTTAAAAACCCTGAAGCATAGATTTTCTGCTCAATGTACCTGTGGTCATCAGATTAAATGACTAAAAATATAGGTTGTTTCTGAGCTGATTTAATGCTAATATTGAGTGAGTATTTTCAGAAATAAAGAAGAAAACCTTTCTGTTAAATCCATTTGTGATTCTCCAATTAAACCCATATATATGTATCTGATGAAGAAGAAATCAAACAAGCTAGTTTTTGTAGTAAAGGAAATATTACTTTACAGTCAAGCTATAAAAAAATAAACTGCTTTGTGTAGATCTTGCTTGGACAACTTCATGCTGTTATATTCTGCGCATGGGCGCAAGGAACGGAGATGAGGCAGTGAACAGTGAACTTCAACTCTTTATTAATCATTCTGAACAGAGC
>BHEV01040946.1:0-52063 GCA_004319985.1 Emydocephalus ijimae | reverse complement strand
GTTTCAACCCAGGACCAGACAGCCCTCAGAAAAGATCTTTTAGTTTTGTTTATGTTCTGTGTTTTGTGTATTGTGTTTTTTCTAAAATTAATAAAATTTGTTTAAAAAAAAAAAAAGAATGTAATAAGGGTTAACAGAGAGGCAGTTTCTGTAAGCAACACCAGAATGTTTTCTTCCTGCCTTCCCTACAGGATTAGGCCAGTAATTTCTCCTAACAACCGGTTCTCTGAACTTCTTAGAATGTTAACAACTGGTTCTAGTGAATAGGTGCGAACTGATAGAATCCCACCCGTGGTTACAACTCAGGAGTAAGGCTTGGAGATGATTTGCCTCTCCCATAAGAATAAAGGAGGAGCAAAGGGACATGAGCCTTTGCAGGAAGCAACTTTGTTCATTCTGATTGGTTTAAACTTTGAAACTCCGTGTTGACTTTGTGCTCTGTTTGGCCTTGTACAGCTAATTGGCAATTTCGTCATTGGTAGAATTTCAAGGGAGATAAAGGTGGGTTCTTATCAGCCTTATCCCAAATAGACTGTGGCAGACTTCTGTTGGACTATTCACAAACTATTTGGGGCTCATTAGGACTGTGAATGAATATAATTCACAGCTGTTAAAGTAAAAAGAGGGTTTTTGGGACTAAGCATGTGATTGTTACTGTCTCAGGTCAGAACACTTACAAAGCTTTTTCTGACATTCAGTTGGAGCTTACTTTTTTTGGAACTTACTAGCTTTATTTCATGACTGGAACTTCAGAGCAGTAGAGTATGTTAGTCTTCCCTGTACGTAACATGTTTTCTGGCATCAAGAATGCTCTCATAGTTCTACCTTGATCTTTTCAAGGCTGAAGATTCTTGGGGGTGGCATTGGAAGATTGAGGGTTCTTATGTGATTTAGCCATGTCCATTAGTGGCTTTCTTTTAGTTTCACGTTCCTCCCTATCCATGCATAGTCTTGGAGAAAAAGAACAGAGTCATTAAAGATGTAAATGTGGTGTTGAATTATACATCTAAATGTAGAACGTGACATTTAGTGAAGGACTTTGGCTTTGTCAATCCTGGGCCTCAACAAGGGAAATTATTTTATGTATATGAAAAAAAATATGATGTTAAGGAATGAATTCAAGATATACATTCTTATCCATCCTTGAAATGTCTTTATATTCTAAAAATGAGAAGATGCAGCCATGTGAAATTTATTCACTTTAAGGTTTGTATTAATTTTATATTGATACCATATGGGTATTGTTTCTTCTTTTTTCCACCCACATTTATTTTACCATTGTAATATTGGAAGTTTCTTAAGTGCATGGTCACTGATGTATTACTTGTTTTGTTGGTTATGTTTGAAAAATATTTTTTTAAAGAACTCTTTTTCATAAAAGTTAAACATATACAGTTGTTCCTAGTAATCATTGTTGCTCTTCTCTGAATATGTTCTATTTCAGGTAGTCCTTGACATCTGTTTTAGTTTCAGGTAGTCCATTTCTTTAGTCCATTTCTTTAAAGTTAGAGTGCACTTAGCATTAGAAATTTTGGGCTGCAAGTACTTCTTAGTGTGGTACCAAGGCCTTAACATGGTACAGTCTGTACAAAGCAAGGAAAAATGAAGCTACTTTCTATACTGAAACTATACTGAATCTAACTTTTTTTTTTTGCAACAACATTACTGTAATTTATATTTGCAGTTAATTGCTACCTGAAATAAGTAGTACCCTCTGCCCTATAGCTGTTCACTTGATTATTGTCCCATTTGAATTTGTGTCTATTATAACTCACTCAACTATTCTTATCTTCTAGAGCAGGGGTGTCAAACTCAATTTCATTGAGGGCTGCATCAGGTTTGCCTTTGACCTTGTGGGGGGGGGCTGGGGTTGGTGTGGCCAAGGTGGGAATGGCCAACTCGATGTAACTCATGTAAGGGGCACTTGGGGTGGCCCGAGCGCTCTGCCAGCAAAAATGGGCTCCTGAGTTCCGTTTTGGCTGTAACGGCATCCTGCAACCTTCTGCCAGGAAAAATGGAGCTCATGAGGGCCACACCCAGCCCGCCCAAGCTCCCTTTTTGTAAGCAGAGGCACTGTGGGCCAGTCCTTTGCTGTTTCCAGGGTGGCCCCAAGGGCCAGATCTAAGCACTCTGTAGGCCGCATCTAGCCCCAGTCTTGAGTTTGTATAAGTTACCCCAATTTTGTGTCATCTTCAGACTGAATAAGCATTTGTTCTACTTCTTCATTTGAACATTCATTTAAAAAGGAATTGAAAAGTAGAGACCTATTTCTTGCTTCTCTCAAGAATGATGAACTATTAATGAGCTGGCATTGAGCAATGAGTCCTAAATTTCCATGCCATTCAGCCCACACAAAACTACTGTAGTTTGGTCATCAGAATGTCACAGATTACTGTAGCCTGCCAAGATTTACTTTAAACAAATCCATTCTGGCTTCTGGTAATTATTCTATTATTTTCAAGGTACTTAAACTGAACTTTATGAACTTCTCAAGAATCTTTAGTACCATACTCAAGAACCGATAGCCAATTGATTTACTGGATGGGTTATTTTGCTCTTCACTATTTCTCCAGAATTTATCAAAGATAATAAATAAAGTTCCAGTTAGACCATCATATTCCCTCAATTCTGTAGAATGCAATTTATCCTGGGGATTTAAATCAATTCAAAATTAACATTCCCAAACATATTTCTTCTTCCTTTCAGTATCACACTTGGTCTTCAGAAGTTCCTGAAAGAATAAATGCCCTCTTGTTGGAAAACAAATGAACCAAAATAGTTATTGTTGTGAATGAATCAATGTGTTAATAAAGTTATCAAGAGCTTGAAGTCAAGTGCAGGGTTCTGGCCCTGCACTTCTGATTGGCCGTTAATGGCGACATCAGATTGGTCCGTTCAGGTGGATCTGATTGGCCATTAACGAGCCTCTCCCATTGGTTAACGGAGCTAGCACTCCATGGTTTTCATTGGTTGAATATCTAATAAGTTGCCTATATAAGGAGGGCTGTAGCAGCCATTGAGCTGAGCTATCACACCATGTAAATAAAGAGTTTTGAAGTTCACCGTTTCACCGGCTCGTCTCCATTCTTCGCACCCATGCTCAGAACTTAACACTGGCGACGAAGGTGGGATGTGGAGATGTCAGAGCTGACTGAACAACGAAGAGCGATAACTGAGCACGTGACTGAATGCACAACGGCAGAACCATGTCCGGCGGCATCATACCATCCGCTCCATTCGACCCAGCGCAAGAAGACTGGGACTCCTATATGGATCATTTCCAAATGTTCTTGGAAACCAACAATTTGAAGGATGCCACCACCGGAAAGAAACGGGTGGTATTCCTAACGCATTGTGGGCCGACCGTATTCAAGATGGCCAAGGCACTAGCGAAACCGGCAGAAGTCAAGTTTATGGACTGGAACGTCCTCGAACCCCTACTGAGAGCCCACTAGGCACCGACCATGCCAACACTCATTAGGCAGCATGAATTTTACCAGAGAGACCAGTGGAAAGGAGAGAGCATTGCAGATTTCATCGCTGATCTCCGGAACCTGGGAGGCCTCTGTGGGTTTGCCGACCTCGAAGAAGCTCTGAGAGACCGAATAATTCTGGGATTGGATGCACCGCACATGCAGAGGAAGCTGATGGTGAAAGGCGACATCAGCCTTGCCGATGCCATCGCTGATGCTACTGCAGCAGAAGCAACCAGGTAGTCGGCTACCCGAATGCGCCACAACCGCGCTCCGCTTCACCAACCGACCAGCGAAATTTCACCCAAGTCAGAAGGACGGCTTTTAATGGCCCACCACGACAGATTAACGGCTTTTAATGGCCCACCCATCAGACAGTGACGAAGAAGAGGTCCATCGACTGCGGTCCGAATGGGACCAATACCAGAAGTCTCAACACCCATGCACTGGTTGTGGGGCAAGCCACCCCCGGTCCGATTGCAAATTCCGCGAAGCGCTCTGCCATGTGTGTGGGAAACGAGGCCATATTGGATGGGTCTGTAGAAGTTTCATAGGACCCAGCCAGCCCTCGAAGGGGGCTAACTATCGCCAACTGACAGGAAACCGTCCTGTAAGGCGAGAACCAGTGAACCACCAATGGAACAACCACTCCTACAGAAACAAAACCCTAACCACCCCAGGAAGTGAGAAGAGGCTCACCAAACTATCATGATCGGCCACGCCTCCTCTTTGGATGCCAAGAAAATCCGAATTAAAGTGGCCATCGAAAACCAGCCCTGCCTGATGGAAGTTGACTCAGGATCGTCCCTCTCGATGGTTTCCTGGAAGACCCTCAAGCAACTCATCCCTACTGTCCGGCGACAAGACCTCCGTTTCCAAAGATTCATACTCAAAGACTATCAGGGAACCGGATTCCAGTCGTAGGATCCAGTCGAGTCCGGGTATCATTCATGAACCGTACAGCATCCCTATCCCTGACTGTGATCGACAAGGACCGGCCTAGCCTGTTAGGCCTCCGATGGTTCGCTCCACTTGGAATTGAAGTGGCAGGCATTCACCAAATCGGCAGCAGCAACTGGGAAGAGGACCTTGTCCAAGAATTCAGGGACGTCTTTGCAGACAAACTACGCGAGTACAAGGGGACCCTGATATCATTTAACCTTAATCCCAAAATAGCTCCCATCCGCCTTAAGCCTCGTCGAGTTCCATTTGCCCTTAAACCAAAGATTGACGAGCAGCTTGATAAATTAAAAGCCCAGGGTGTGTTAGAACCAACCAATCACTCTCCCTGGGAGACCCCAATCGTGACACCCATTAATCCGGATGGATCAATAAGAATTTGTGGGGACTACCGAGCCACCCTGAACCACGCACTTCAGCAAAACGCGTATCCGGTACCGGTGGTGCAGCACCTCCTCCATTCCCTGGGGGGCGGAAAAGTCTTCACTAAACTAGACTTAGCCCAGGCATACCAACAACTGCTGGTAGACGAAAAAACGGCAGAGGCACAGACAATCGTGACGCACCGAGGTGCCTTCAAATGTACCCGACTCCAATTCAGAGTGAGCGTAGCCCCGGGGATCTTTCAAAGCTTGATGGAAAGACTATTACAAGGGATAAAAGGCATTGTCCCATACTTTGATGGTGTGTTAATCGCTGCCCCTACCCCGAAAATTTTACGGGATCGCCTGAGGATGGTTCTCCAGAGATTCAAAGACGCAGCTCTTAAAGTGAAGAAAAATAAGTGTAAACTGTGTACAGATCGTGTCGAATTTTTAGGGTATTTAATTGATAGTCATGGCATTCACCCTACCAATAGCAAACTTAGGGCAATCAAAAACGCTCCAAAACCCCAGAATAAGGCCGACCNGAAATGTAAAAAAATTATTGACTTCTGACGCTGTACTAATGCAGTACAATGAGACCTTGCCGTTAACGATCACGTGTGATGCATCGCCTTTTGGAGTAGGCGCCATTTTGAGCCACGTCTTGCCAAACGGTGGCAAAGTCCCTGTTGCCTATTTCTTAAAGACGCTTTCAAAAACAGAACGCAATTACAGTCAGATTGATGAAGAAGCCCTTGCTATTGTGTCTGCTGTCAAGAGATTTCATGAGTACGTGTACGGCCGAGCCTTTACTATAGTGACTGACCACAAACCTTTGCTGGGAATAATAGCGGGAGATAAGCCAACCCCCTATATATTATCTCCCAGTATTGACTCTCTGGTCAGATTTTTTGGCTGCCTATAATTATCAGCTGCAACACCGCCTGGGGAAGGCCATTCCCCATGCCGATGCATTGAGCCGAGCACCACTTCCAGAGACCATTGATGACCCCGCGCCTACAGTGACAACATTGCAGATCGAGACACTTCGAACACCACCATTAACAGCCCGTGATATCGCGATGGAAATGAAGCACGACCCCACCTTAGCACGAGTCCTTAGTTGGGTCGAGTGGGGATGGCCATTGGACCAGATACCTGATGACTACGCCCCATTCAAGAGTCGACAAACAGAATTGTTTTCACAGAAGGGCTGCATTATCTGGGGAGATAGAGTCGTTGTCCCAGAGCGACTACAACGAGCAGTACTGAGAACCTTGCACGATGGCCACCCCGGCATCGTGCACATGAAAGCCCTCACACGAAGCTATGCATGGTGGCCGGGCATCGACAAGCAAATCGAGACATGGGTCAAAGCTTGTCACAAATGCCAGGAAGTAAGCAACGCCCCACCGAAAGCGACCCCAACCGAATGGGAAACACCGCGGGGACCCTGGTCCCATATTCATCTGGATTTTGCAGGACCTACCAAAGGCCACACATTCTTGTTAACAGTGGATGCCTACTCGAACTGGCTCGAAATCCATGAAATGAAGAACACAACAACCGAAGCGGTCATTAAGAAACTGGACAGACTGTTTGCAACACACAGATTACCAGACGTTCTGGTATCTGACAACGGGCCCCAATTTGCCGCGCTGTCCTTTGAACAGTACCTGGTGGACCGCGGTATTCGCCATGCGCTGACTTCGCCTGCACATCCTGCGGCCAACGGAAGGGCCGAGCGCATGGTACAATTCATCAAGAAAACACTACAAAAAATGGACTATGACAATATCGAAGAAAAAATAAACCGGATCCTCCTTTTGCAGCATATCACTCCGCACAGCGTCACCAACAAAACTCCCGCCGAGTTGCTTATGGGGGGAAGCTCCGCTCCCACCTCAACCGGCTACACCCATCGTACGAACCTGAGAAACCACATGGATCCAACGGGCGATGCCGTACCTTCCAGGTAGGCAACTTGGTATTTGCTAAAAACTTATCGGGCGATCCGTTGTGGCTTGAGGCAACTGTGGTCCGAGTAACCGGCCCTAGATCGTACCTCGTGAAATGCCGTGATGATAGACTATGGAAGCGCCATATTGATCAATTACGATCAAGGCTGCACTCAGGGATCTCTGAGTCCCCTGATGCCCAAACTGAGGGGGGAGGAGATATGGAGGAAGATGAACTTGAAATAGCAGAAAGTTTTAATGAAGGAAACAACAGCCAAACGGAAATACGTGAAGAAGAATCAGGGATGGGAGTTAGCTCACCTCATGGTGATACCGAAGAAGTTGGTGACAACGGAAATTCGAACTCAGAGTTAGAGGCACCCCTTTCACCAGACAACGTCCTACCTCAACAAGATTGCAGCCAAATACCGGGTGCACAACGAAAGTCAAATAGAGTAACGAAACAACCGGCCTACCTCAAGGACTACGTAACTGCACCCCGTAAACAGAACCCGGGGGGAAGGGGTGTTGTGAATGAATCAATGTGTTAATAAAGTTATCAAGAGCTTGAAGTCAAGTGCAGGGTTCTGGCCCTGCACTTCTGATTGGCCGTTAATGGCGACATCAGATTGGTCCGTTCAGGTGGTTCTGATTGGCCATTAACGAGCCTCTCCCATTGGTTAACGGAGCTAGCACTCCATGGTTTTCATTGGATGAATATCTAATAAGTTGCCTATATAAGGAGGGCTGTAGCAAAATGGGTAAAGCCTCAGAGATCACAAAATTTATCATGGTGGTGTTGATTTAATTAATTAACCAATCAATTAAATGTATATATATATCACCTGACTCCATGTGATTCTAGGCAGTTTTTTGTTTGTTTATCCCAAACCTCTATGGATTTCTTCCCACAAGGCTTACGTCTCATTGAGCTGAGCTGTCACACCATGTAAATAAAGAGTTTTGAAGTTCACCGTTTCACCAGCTCGTCTCCATTCTTCGCGCCCACGCTCAGAACTTAACAGTTATTAAGATATGCTACTTTTTTGTTGGTTAGTTGAAATTATTAATGGCTACAATTTCTTACTCTCTGACTTGCAGCATTGACTTAAATAGATTGTCTTTACAAAAAAAAAAAAATGCTGTCAAGCCATCTTTTTGAACCTGGGTCTGCACTCCCACCATAAATCTATAGGAATTCAGTTAATCTAAATTGCTTGGCTTCCAGAACCTGATAGACTACAATATAGCTGGTTTATCACATAATGTATGACGTGGGAAAATACCCGAACAAAGCTGAATACCATACATACATACATACATACATACATACATACATACATACACCTTCGCTGCATGCAATAAGGATTCCACAAATTAAAGACTGCTGTACAGAACAGGAAGTCATAAAAATGTCAGAGAATGTAGGAAGGAAATGACTACTTTACAACGAAGAGGACTTCCTTTCTTCTGAGTAAAGTAGACTGTTACTTAGGCATCTAGTAATATAGGAGGGCAATGGAGCATGTCAGATACAATTCCATGTGATGGAGTGTGAGTATAGCAGCAGCCTGCTATATTTTTGAGGGATCACACTACTACCCTTTGCAGCTGCTACTTTAAAGATTCATAGACTGAAAGTACCTTTTTACTACTACATGTTCTGAAGCACCTTTCTTGAATCAAAACTGAGTGTGAGCCAAATAAATGAAATAGATATTAAATTAAAAAAGTGTTTTCAAAATGGGTAAAGCCTCAGAGATCACAAAATTTATCATGGTGGTGTTGATTTAATTAATTAACCAATCAATTAAATGTATATATATATCACCTGACTCCAAGTGATTCTAGGCAGTTTTTTGTTTGTTTATCCCAAACCTCTATGGATTTCTTCCCACAAGGCTTTCGTCTCATCTGATCTGTTATCTTGAAAGATTTTATCAACTATGTTCTGAAGATACTATTGGGAGATTCAACTAGTGCTTAAAGTACCATGCCGCTGTCCATTGACATGTGATGGTTCTCAAAAGCTTTCTGTGACTAATATAAAGAAAAGAGTTTATGAATACTGATTTATGATGCAATATCTGGGGCACTTATTGCAAAAATAAGCCATTGGTCTAAGCTACTTCCAATAGTCATTAGTTATTCTGTGAGGGAAAAATAGCAAAATAACTTCTCTGGAAAAGCTATGTATGTAATAGTGTAGATTGGATATCACATTGTTTGATTGAATGGAACTTTTGCACTTTCTAAAACACTTTTTTAAGACAAATAGCCTTGTCCATATAAAATACTGCAGAGGTGAAAAGAGCACAAGCTTTAGTTACACTAATACTCACTACAGCTATGCCAAAATCCTGAACTTCTTATCTTTATGAGCACATATAATTTGTATTCCAGGAAGACCAAACTTGGCATCTAAAGTGATCAAGTTCTACAGAGACTCTTTGTACTTAAATGCTGTTCTGGGTGCTACTTCTGATCACAGAAGATTAATTGAGCACAATGACAATTCTGTACAATTCCACTGAAAAATAATCTACAACTGAGTTCCTGGATCTAACTTTCAGGTAAGTTGATATAGAGCTGTGTTCAGCCTCAGCAATTTTAAGATATATGGACTTCAGCTCCCCAAATTCTCCAACCAGCATGCTAACTGGGGAGTTCTAGGAGTTGAAGTCCGTATATGTTAAAGTTGCATATCTATATGCAACTTTCTCAAACAAAATTTCTATTTTATTCATGGCAGCAAGTGAGTGGGCTGCACCCTGAAATTTCATCAACTTTTATTTATTTTAAAATAGAATTAAAAATGAAGTGTTCTTAATTTTTTATAGTGTGCAATTTGACAATCGGACAGTGGTTTCTTTTCATCTAAAATTTCTCTCAGATGGAAACAATTTGTACCTCTAACCTAAGAAATATATTTGATTTTAATTTTTAAAAAATGATATTGACTCTATTATTAGGGGATTTGTGACCATGGTTTCATGTAGTCAATGACTTGCTGCTAAAGTGTGGGTCACAGGGGCAGAAATGTGGCTGCCCCCTTATTGTTTTCAAGAAAAATTCAGTGCCAGTGTAGTTGGTTTCTGTTATATAGAATTGGGTGAGAAGCTGTCCTAGCCTTATGTCAATCATACAAATGATTGAATTTATATTTTAATTGCTTTGGCAGTAAATGCCTCATGTTCTGTAAAACCATTCCCACTGCTGGATAATAAAATTAAAATATGCCTGTTTAAAAACCTATTGTACCTTTTCCCACCAGATGGTGCTATTAACCTATGATTGAATGTATGCTGTACACTCTTCTGCATCATAAAGAACAACAGGTGATCTTGGTTTTAAAATTATATTGATTGAGCAGTAAGTGGTATAACATGTAGACCAAGAACTGGGATTTTGCATAGTTTAAAGATTAATTGAGCACAATGACAATTCTGTACAATTCCACTGAAAAATAATCTACAACTGAGTTCCTGGATCTAACTTTCAGGTAAGTTGATATAGAACTGTGTTCAGCCGCAGCAATTTTAAGATATGTGGACTTCAGCTCCCCAAATTCTCCAACCAGCATTCTAACTGGGGAGTTCTAGGAGTTGAAGTCCGTATATGTTAAAGTTGCTGAGGTAGAGAGACACTGTTATAGAGCTTTGGGCACAGAGTTATGAATCAGGAGATGCTCAACTTGAATATCTTTTATAAGTTGAAATTATTAATGGCTACTATTTCTTACTCTCTGACTTGCAGCAGTGGCTTAAATAGATTGTCTTTACAAAAAAAAAATGCTGTCAAGCCATCTTTTTGAACCTGGGTCTGCACTCCCACCATAAATCTATAGGAATTCAGTTAATCTAAATTGCTTGGTTTCCAGAACCTGATAGACTACAATATAGCTGGTTTATCACATAATGTATTATGTGAAAGCAGGAGTATTCTCTCTCTTTCTCTCCCTTCCTCCCTCCTTCTGTGTGTGTGTGTGTGTGTAGAAAACAGCCTGCCTTTGGGTACTTACCTTGTCACAAATGCTGTGCAATAACAACAGCAACACTAGCAAAATGTAAATGTTCATCTACCCAAAGGCAAACCTTGTTTCTACCTGTCTCTCCTTAATCTGCCCTCAAGGATATTTTCTACAACCCAGAACTTTTTTTTAGGGCCAAGGGATAGTCTTTTAAACAATCCTTTTGTTCCCAGAGTGCCTAATACAGTTTCAGGCTTTTCAGCTTTTCTCAACCTTAGCAATTTAAAAAACTTTATAGTCGTGGAGGCTGAGGAACACTACTATTTTAAAGATATTAAAAACCACTCCTGTTCAGCATTTAAAATAAACTTTTTTTTTTAAAGAAAATTCAGTAAGGCAGAAAACAGGTAAGAACCAAGGAGAAGTCCATACAAAAATAAATGTCTGGCCTGTTTTAAACGTTCAGAAGTGTTATATAAATCCTAGAAAGCCCATTTGTTGTGGTGATTAAGGCACCAGGCTAGAAACCAGGAAGTCATGAGTTCTAGTCTCAACGTAGGTACAAATCCTGATGGGTGACCTTGGGCCAGTCACATATTCTCAGCCCCAGGAATAGGCATTGGCAAAACACTGCTGAAAATCTTGCCAAGAAACTGTCTAGGCAGTCATCGGGAGTCAACATTGACTTGAAGGCATATATCTGGGGTTCCCAAACTTGGCAGCTTTAAGACTTGTGGACTTCAACTCCCAGCTGGCTGGCAAATTCTGGGAGTTGAAGTCCACAAGTCTTAAAGTTGCGAAGCTTGGAGACCTCTGGCATATACTGTCAGGACCAATGAGGCATTTGCTACTCTTAATGAATACCAAATTGGCATTCCTACTCTCAAGTAGGAAAGCTAATCCAACTGACATTGACCCTTACTTCTACCTTGACAACAGGGCACCTGAGGACAGTCAAGAAAGTAAAATGGATGATGAGGTATACCCAGTTGTGTCCTTCAACATTATCTGTCTGATGCTGCCTCTTAGGAATATCTACAATGATAAGATGAGCGTCAAGCATTGCTGCGATTGCAGGAGAAGAATGTAATGCTATTAAGTATCAGTAGAATTGTGTTTCCATCACAATGGAAAATGTGTAGAAAGATGGATCAGAGTTTTCTAAGGTAAGTAGAGTAAATAGCACTATTTTTTTTAAAAAAACTTTATATAAGTTCCCATCAGCTGATAACCTCCAAATGGGTTGGATCCGTTCCCATAATTCCAAACTCCTCTATGATTGATGGGGGATTCCACAAGTTGAAATCCAATTCCTTTTGAAGACACTAGTTTGGAGAAGCCTGTTTTATACAGTAGTTGTGCTACTGTAATTGTACAACTGGGTTTCTATTTATAATAACCATGCTTAAAGATATACTTACTTAGGGCCACTTAAGCTCAGAATATTCCATTACTTCAAACTGCATGTCCACTAACCACAAACTGGCTTCACACAGCATATGAACTGAAATGTGGTTCAGAGTAGGTGAAGGGATGTAGACCTCTGACCGAGGGACAAGTGAACAAATCATTACAGAGGGACTTTAAAAAGATATTAGTTCTGAGTAAGAGGAAAGTGTGAGAAAGAAAATCAAAACAACTTTGCCTTAATTTTGTTTGCTATAAGAGGAAGCGGAGAGAAATTTGGATTCACAATTCTATTTATTGTATTCTATAGTAAAAAAGAGAATTGTTAGGGTCCCTGCTGTGCCTTTTTTTTTAACCTTGCCAATCTTGGAAAGATGAAAATACACATGTAAAAAATGCTAGTGATGATTTGCTTTGCTGTTAAGGAGTAACTATTAGTATGATAGCTGCTCTGACCACAGAGGAAACAGAAATTGCAAAAGAAATCTGAAGTGTCTTTCCTATTTTTATGCAGTTAGTATAATGTCTATAATTAACCTTCATGAAATTGATATAATTTCTTTCCATCTTAACTGTACAAAACATTTTTTGCCAGCCTGGTAAGATGATAGAACAAGTGTAAGTGAATTTACTCAGTTACAAAGGTATTCTTTTCTGAGGACTGACTTACTAGTAGATGAGTGAAGTTACACTTTATGTACGTGTTCATTTACTTACTTGAATTCAGATTAATTTTGTACTTTCAAAGTTAGTCTTGCTCAGGGTATAGTCCTTATTCAGACTAAACACTAAATCAAAGTTATCTTTCTTGTACAACACAACACACACACACCCTGGATAATGACACTCTAATTTGGTTTTGATTTTGCCATGATAGCTTATTATACATGACTACACATGTAGTAGTAGACGCTGGTGACAATCACATTTAATATCTCCTGAAAAAGTAAACACATGCTGGCTTGCCATGTTGTATAAGTTTACCTCTTTGCATTAAGCATAATGGGGTTTGATTTTGGTGTAGCATGTTGTGTGATTTGTTTTGATTCAGTGTTGTGCAAACATTAGTTATGGAAAGGGGAAAGACCACAGTAGTTAGAACGATGCTGCAAAGTGAGTGGGACTTTATTCCATTTCTGGAGAGGTTATAGTTTGCTTGTTTTGCGAGTTTTTTTGAAGATACTTTGTCTGAGTGTCTCTAAATTCTACAAGTCAGAAGTAATTATAGACTTCTGTTTTATGACATAGGTTTGTCTGGGAACTGGATCGAATTCTTTCAAGCTCAGTGCTGGTTTATTGAAAACCACAACAAAGTTGGCTTTCTCCCTTACAAAGCTGCACCATTGCAGAGTCTGTAGATATTTTCTCACTGATAGGAACTTTGGCCTCATACCACTTCCTGGCTCTTTAGCTCGGAGCAACCCTTACCTATTGGCTTTGCTTGCCCTACATTCAGAATAACGTACTTGAAAGGGATTTTGGAGGTCTTCTAGTCCAACCCCTTGCTCAGGCAGGAAACCCTATATTTCAGACAGATGATTGTCTAATCACTTAGTGTTGGAACGCTCGCAACTTCTGAAGGCAAGCTGCTCTACTGAATAATTGTTCAAACTGTTAGGAAATTAGTTCTAGGTTGCTTCTCTCCTTGATTAGTTTCCATCCGTTACTTTTTGTCTTGCCTCAGGTGTTTTGGAAAATAGATTGACCCCCTCTTCTTTGGGGTAGCTCCTTAGATATTGGAACATTGCTATCATGTCACTTGGTTCCTGATGGCTATTAATAGCTCTGTCTCCAAACCCTGCCATTCCGTGCAACCATGTTTCTAGTAATGGGAAAACCATCTGGTTGCAATGGCACCAACGTGTACTTGTTTCACCCTAATTGTTCACCATGGTGTGTTTGTATGCAAAAAAAGGGAGACTTTGCAACTGAGGCATTTTCCTACAACAACTGTGCATATTTAATATTATTGTTTTAAATTTTGCAAATGATGGGACAAATACAGACGACAATATTGGCTAAAAATGCCAAATGTGGAAGGCGCTGGTAATTTATTTTATTCCTTTTGTGTGGAATGAAGCTGCAAGGATTTTTGTTGTAGCAGAACCAGGGATAAGTACTGATTGAATTATATTCTTGGCCTTGGATTCTTCCTCAGCCAGAAAGGGGAATGTTTGGCTCATGGTAGTCTAGATGTATTTTCAGTGTTCTGAGACTGGAAAAACAACCAATTTGGGATAAGGAAATGACTTTTAATTGTGCTATGCATTTTGTATTATTTGCAGTTTTAATATCAATAGTATAAGAATATAGGTAATTTAGTTTCAAGTGAATGTATTTCTTATATTTGAATAAACATATAAAAACTAAGGTAGATTGAAGGAAGTTGGGTGCGTCGTGTCTTGTTTACCTGAAAAGACCATCCAGGAAAGTCCAGACTAAATCATGCTTTCATTTATTCACTTCATATAAAAATCTCTTCAGAATGCATCTCAACACAATATATAATACTATAACAACATATATTGTGTGAAACTTTCAAACAATAAAATAACCACCTGGAACAATGCAGTGTTCAACAGACATATAAACCCATGTATCATGCACAGCTGTGCTATTTTCATCAACTAGTTAGTCACAAGTTGGACTGAAAGCCTGAAACATAGCTTTACAAAATTGGCACCGTATACATGCCTCACAAGCTTTGTTGGAAGAAGTTTCACAGCACAAGTATAGTATCGGTTCACATTTTGTCATAGAAACTCACATTGGCTGCTTTAAAAATTGGAAAATGACAGAAGGTTTTGTGGCATTGACTGGGAGTGTCCTTTTCAACATTCCAATCGTTTCATTTCTGCTGAAATTCCTAAATCCTCACCAGTTACCTAACCCCGATTTCCAGAATCTAAATGAAAATGAAATCCAATTGGAGCCAATGCCTGAATGCCCTGTCTGGGTTCCATATGTCTCTTTCACTGTGCTCAGGTTCTTTCCATTTTACACAGTACAAAAAAATTACAAGGAAGGCAACTCTCATTCAGAGTCTTCTACACAAATAACATTACCACTGACTGGCAATGTTAATTTATATAAATTAATACTTACAAAACATTACATTATATACAATACATAATAAATACACTGTTATAAACAGTACTGGACATATAATAGGTCAAGGCAAGTTGAGGAGAAGAAAAGGAGACTCAGCCTAGCGAACATGAAGGATGGGGGGAGGGAAGCACAGTAGGACCAAACACAAAAATTCCACTGAGTTTTGTTTTTTTTAAAGGGGAGATTGTCCACCATATTACAACATGTTGGTTTTAATCTGTTCTGCATTGTTTAATGAATACAAAGCTACTTTATCCTGTGTAGAACAAAAGTCGAAAACAGTTGAATGGAAAACCATTTGTTCATGTGTGGCAAGTCACACAGGAGGAACGTAGATTTTTGTGGGGCTAATAAAGTGACCAGTGATGCAGTAATGCAAGGAGGGAGGGCACCCTGTTTTATTTAGTGAGTCAAAACAATTAAACTGCGGTAAAACACAAGTATTGCCCATAGAGAGGAAGACTTTCTTCATTAAACAGGATTAATAATCATATAAAATATATATTGGTATCAAACAAGTTTTGTTGTGTATTTAGTAGGTGTCTCGAAAAGATGTGGAAGTGTTTATAAAAAAGGCACACAGGTCTGAGACAGGTGCACAAATTTGAAATGCAAAATTACGAAAGAGTATTTTGAGCTGTTGGACCGAACCAGATGTCCGAATCTATTAAGAATAGAAAATACGATGATTGTGTGTCATTCCCTAGCAGGCTTGTTCAGTAACAGCTCACATTGCCTCCCTATCACCAGGTTTTTTTTTTGTTTTTGGCTGATACAACTTAAGCTGCAGTAGATATCACCTGTTAATTCCTGAGCAGTCATTACACACTCTGTAACCCTGGCTCCAATCTCGAGTAATTGGAAAGTCTTCTAGCCAATAACAGGTGCTGGCCTAACAGCTAGACTTTCAGGCTATAGCACACGAGACAATCTTCATGTGCATGAATAAAATCACCATGACGGATACAGTAATGTTAAGTATCAATCAGCGATGCATCTTTTGTCACAATCTCTATATTAGTGTCCTGCTGGGAATCCCTTTTTCCTGGGTCAATGACACAAAGTGTCTTGGTACTGCTGTAGTAATGGATACTGTCACTCTCTTTCTCAGGCCCATCGGAGTCTTCCTCTTCAAGAGTAAGGTCAAACTGGAATTTCTCCATCAGGCCCTGACAGTCTTGGCTGCGTTCTTCGAGGGGAGGGGAAGGGCTCTGAGGGATCATACTTTGATACCAATTACGGTTGTCTTCCAGGGTATCCAAAATATCTTGAGCATCGGGCTGTACTAGGTCTGCCCAGGTCTCCCAAAGTGGATGAACAATATAATCAATGAATCCCACCTGCAATGCAAGCACAATCAATTGGTAATGAAATGTTATTTATACTCAATACTTATGAATTTTCTCTCAGCCTTACATTTTAAGCAACTAGAAACTATATTAGTATTTATTTATTATCTAACAAACCACTCAATTTTTTAAAAGAATAAAACAAAGTGAATACTAAAAACCATGAAAAACTAGATAGGGTCATATAATCCCTGCTGTTATGATATATGTAAAGAGGGACTGATCTAACCTGTCTAGAGGGGAATTGTCAAAACCAGAATGATGATATTAAAGAAGAATATTGCTTTCTGTGCATTTGGGAAAATTTATTGGGCGTGGATCATTATGGCCAGATTTATTTATTTTATTTTATTTATTACTCAAATTTATACAGCTACTCATCTTACCAAAGGCAACTCTAGATGGCTTACAACCAATGGGTAAATCACATTAAAAGCAAATATTATAAAAAAAGTAATACAACCCTACGTGAAGAAAGGATAAGAATAGCCAGCTTAACAATGGAGCTATCTAAGCACGGTCTTGGTTTCCCTGGGAGTCTCAGGCCTGACAACAAAACTAAGCCTTGAGGGTGTTTGGAATATCAAAAGCAATGAAGCTAATCTAATTCCAGGGGGGAAATTATATGCCACGAGGCTGGCACCAAGGAAAGGAAAGCGCATTTCCTGGGGCCCACCAAATGAAGATTTACAGCTGATGATATCTTCAGGACACTTTTCAGAAAAGATCTAATGGAGTGGGCTGGAGTGGTCCCTTGGACAGCCTGGCTCCAGGCCATGAATGGCTTTAAAGGTCAAAACCAGCACTTTGAATTGGACTTGGAAGCAAACTGGCAATCTACACACTTGCAGAGCATGGATATAACATGCGCTGTTCTAGGAGTGGAGATAACTGCACCAGCTGAGGCTTCCGGGTTCTCTTCAATTATAGAGCACACTGAAATGGTCCAATCTGAAATGACTGAGGCATGGTTGGCTCAGATTTGTTTTCTTCAGGAAGCAATGCAGATAGGAAGCAGTGCATTAGCAAAGCTAAACAAAAGCATTCCTGACTGACTCCTATTGCCACGATTCTTTCCAGATCAGTACCGAGAGCACCTGTATTTCCAAGAGTCCCCCTACAAATGCAGCTCTGTGTTGGCAGTCTTCAATCATAAAATGATAGTCTAACATTACAATCAAATGTCCAGTGGAACTAACACTGGTTTTTCCACCCATTATCTAAATCTCAGCATAAGCGAAAAAGATCAAGGCTCTTTTTATCCTCGAATCAGATTGGACAAAGGCCAAATAACTTGCTTCGCCCTAAAAAGCACTCCTAACAACATTCTTAAATTAAAAGCTGCCACTACTGTAGCAGCAAACATCTGCTCAGTAAGTTAGTTTTATTTTTTTAATCATGTCACGCTGCTACTATATAATTTATAGCAGCAATTATATAAGAAACATCTGTATACCAGTATTTGCATATGAAGAAACTACAAGGTGCTGTCAGTGGGAGCTATTTTTAATTATTAAGGTATTCAGAAGTAATGGAAATCATGGCATCTGTTGCCTGCTTGAACTGAAATGAATTTTGGATGCCTTCCTCCTCCTCTGAGGAAGAACATAGAGGAGTTCTTAAGTTTCTGTTCCAAAATTAAAACTGGTTAGTAACGTATTTTTTAAGATATCAGGACTCAGGGAAAAAGCTGTTAACAAGCCTGTCACATTTAAGAATATATTATGAAAGGACCTATTAACATTTAAATTACTCGGTATGATGTATAAATCAAAGACATCTAACTGTCCAAGAAATGCTTATTGAACATGCTTACTATAACAATGCACCTCAATGAAAATTGCCATCTCACTAAACTGTTGGTATCTATATATTTTTTTTAAAGGAGAAATATGATTCCTCCAAGTATCACTTAAACAAACAGTGTAGATAAAAATGCTGGCACACTATTTTGATGAAAATCTTTACTTCACGGAAACTTTGGAATTGGTGTGATTTTTAGGGTGTCAAAAAGCTGACTTTTTCTGGGATCTGTTTAGAACTTTCATGTTATTTTGCTATTTTGTGGAATTTATGGTTACCATACTTGAATATAATATGTTATGGAGAAATGTATGCCTTAAGGGGAAATAATGACTGTTCCTGGTAATAGCTATTACATAATAAAGCTTAGGATAACATTAATTCTTAGTTGACAAGCAGGATGAACTGGCTGGAGGAAAGTGAATGAACAATAAAAGCTATGGAAAAGTTTCTTGTCTGACTGGATTTCCTTGCTTAACTCCAAAAACGACTGGGTAGCAATTCAGCAGAACAGGAAAATAGTTTTCAAAGGAACCCATCTCTGGCTAGGATGTTTGGTTTGGCAATCACATTTGACTCCTTCAGACACAACAGGATGTTGAACAAGCCAGTACAATTCTATTGTAACTGCTAAGGTACCTTAAGCCAAAAAGTGACAAAAAGTTTCTGTAAGCTATACTCAGTGGAGACATTGTAGTGAAATCACCTTGTTTGCTTGTCAGAACACGGAGAACTTTTGCTCTTTACATCAATTTAAGGAAGAACTAACTTGAGTGTTAATTTTAATTTAATTTAAGTATTAGTTCAGGTTCAAAAAACTAAACAAACAACCCCCTTCCCTGCACCCCCCCCCCCAAAAAAATCCCAAAGTGAATTACAGAAGATATTGGTTAATGATATAACTTCTTTCTGTATGATAGTGCTACTATATTTCATCTTTTAAAATATTAAGAGAATTCACTATAGCTAGTCCCTTCATATTATCCTCTGTTAAATTACATAAGGCAACACATGATCCCTCAGGCCATTGTTTCAGATATATTTCTTTATCAGATTCCTCAATGCCTTTAACAATGGCAGAGCTTCTAATCTACTGGAAAAAAATTCTTTAAAATTCAAGAGATATTCAGAGATGGATCTGTCCTGAAAATAGCCAATGCTGAGCTGCATAGCAGTCAAACCTCAGGAGTTGGCCATAGGGAACGTTTTACATTTTGTATTATGTCATCAAATACTTTATGATATTTTTTATGTCATAAAATATTTCATAAAGTTTGCCAAATTTCAATTCCACATGAGTCCTGGATTTGGGATGCATTTTATAAGTTAATCCATTTGAGATAGCTTGGTTCAAACATTTTTGCTGTATCATGAATATTTTGCCTAGTGAAAGATGACAGACATGAGAGTTTTAGTAGTTTATAGATAGAAGAAAAATTAGAAGCTGATGAAAAGTCTCTCAGGGGCTCAAGTAAAGGAAGCCTCTAAAGTCTAACCTTGATGCCTTAACCACAGCATCAAATGGCTCTGAAATGCTCACAGTTGACACTGACTGCTTCCTTGCAAAATGAAAAAAGTGAGAATAGAAAATCATGTCCTATCAGCAAACAGAGGAAAAGTGCTGCATCCTGTTTCTTTGCAAAACGTAAGTGGTTGGAGTAAGAGTTATTTTTTCCATTCTTGAAATCTCTGCTGCTTGCTGACTGTATTACCAGAAAAGAAACAATGGGGCCAAGCCAGAAACTGGCATATGTTTAGCTAACCTTGGCCCTTGCTAAGAACACATACTGGTCCAGTTTATGTCAAACAACACCATCACTGAAATGCTCTGCAGGTAGTCTTTTCAGAGTTTTGCAGAAGCATAATGTAGGATTTATGGAAAACAGATTGCCTTCTACTGACAAAATCTCCTTGTGCTGATGTTAGAAGGTGTTGGCATTATCCTCTCTCATTCAGTGGAATTTGGAAAAGGGATTATGTATAAAGCTGCAGGTATGTTTTGACAAAAGTGCAAAAGGCATTTGAAAAGGTGAGATTTATCTATCTGGTATGCTAAAGAGAGGAATCTCTGGGGAATTACCATGGCATTTTTAAAGGATACCTTTCCCTAAGACTTACTGGCAACAGATCAACATTATTAATTCTAAATTGGAACATTCCTGACAGATGAAAAAGAGAAAATTCAAATACCTGAGACTTCTCCACAGAAGCTGTGTGCTTGTCACACATTGGGCTGATTTCCATTCCCCTCTCCCGTTCTTTGTCCCCTTGCTGGAAGAACTCCTCCATTATTCTATCTGTCCACTGCCGATAGAGTTCAAGAGATTTGGTAGGATTACTTAAATCAGCACAATGGACCATATTTCGGAGAACCTGCAATGCAAAAATGATAACATGAAGACTCATATAATCATGTAAAACAGGGCAACATTTTGTTCTGTACTTCTTGGTACTTTGAAAGCAGTTTCACATTAATGCACTTTTTGATTAAAGAGATTTGTTTTAGAAAATTTTATGAAATATATCTGAAGTACATTTTCATCAAGAGACATATTAAATTATTTGTAGGAAGATTAACTGTAGATATGCAGAATAAATTGTTACAAATTGTATTGGTCACCTGAATTATCCAAGCATAACTTCAAGCCAAGTTAAGGTGTCTACCATTTTCTTTAATAGAAAACTGCTTTGAATAGTTTTATTGTTCTCATGTCTTATTGTACAAGTCGACATAGGAGATTAATGAACTGGAGATAAACAGAAGATTTAAAGGTCTCTGTTTCAATTGTTGACACTGGCACTTCCTATTGAAAGTCAGAGTAATCTAGCGACAAATGATTAGGATTATGATTAGGCAGTTTAGGGTTACTTTCATCTCATCTCATCTCAGTGCTTATGGGATAGTCAATATTTCTCAGTTTTAGGTGAAGATAAAATAGAACCAAAAAACTATAATAAGGAATATAACAAATATATAATAAAATTAACCCAAATAAAAAATATAATGAAAAATAAGTACATGTAGCCTTCTTTTATGAAGAATGTATGGTCCAGATTCAAGGAGGTTAAGCATATATAAAATGGTATCTGATTGTCCACTGAAGTCTATACAAAGTATTTACCTAGATATATTTCTTTTGTCCTGGCAAATCTCTTTTAAACTGGAGGATTACCCAAAGTAATTCTTAGAACTTGTGTTCTGCTAGCTGCACTGTGAAGATACTTCTACCAATAGCCTTTTGTTGAGGACATAAAGACGTTCTTCTTCACTCCAGATCTACTCTGAAAGAAAGCTTCCACCTTTCTTCCTTTGCTTTAAAAGTGACTTTAAAAAAAAGTTCCTGCCAGCAGAAATTATGTTCAAGGTTAAGTCAGTTGTAAACTCTGAGGGAACTTTAGGGTGAGAGCCTGCTTTGCTCCTGTTGGCCACATGAAGGCTGTGGCAGGCTACTGATTTTCAGAACCGTTTGCTTTTTGGCATGGGAAAAGCAGAGCTAAAAAGACATTCCATCTTTGCAGCCAGCTGGTGGCAACAAACTTATGCATAAGGAAACCGCACCTCCAAATACAACTGCCCACTTCTTCAAAGCATCGTGCTTCCCTTGCCATCACTTCTCCAATTCCAACAAAGAATTATGCCACAGGATTGTAGAACAGATACAGAAGATCCATTTGCTCCCTCTTGGTTACAAAAAATAGTGGGAATACTAGGATTGGGGGAAAAGGTCTGTTTTCTCCCTGGTTTCTCTTGTCATCAATGGCAGAAGTGAGGGGAGACAAGCACTAAAAGACAGCTTTTTTAGTGCCAGAACTCTGACCCCACAGTGTTTAGCTACTAGCTCCAAAGAAAGTATTTTTCTCAGTCTCTATGTCTTCCCTCTACTTCTGGGGTTTTGAGTGTGGACAGAATCTCTGTTCTGCTTCAGGGTTGAGGCTTAGTACGGGTTGACATTGTACTTATTTCTTCTTTAAGCTGGTAGTTTTTTCTGCACAACAGCATTATAAGAGCCAAATTACTGTGGAAGAACCAAATTACTGTCACATTAACTAAGCATCAAAAGGGCCCCAAAGACATCTTGCCACACTAATGAAAAGATATAATTTAAAGATATTTGGGTCAGATTGTTATTCCAGGCTGGTACAAAATTCTTCAGTTTAATTTTTCACTATAGGATATTTTTATGAACAAAAGAGTAACCATTATCACACAAAGGGGATTTGCTTTTAATGATTTATTGCCATGTTAAAAATGGGAAATCTGTACCAGTCAGGTTACCATTAAACAGGAGAGCAACAAGTATCTTCTGCACTAAATATTGTCACCAAGTTAATTTCTCCTGTTCTCGAAATTGTACTCTGTGGCATGAATATATGAAGCACAAAGGATTAGAATCTGCATAACCATAAAATAAAAGGGATTCATAGAGAGAAGAAATCTGTTCAAACCTTTGCACTGCTTTGTGTCCTATTTGATGATTTTAAACATCCTTTTAAATATTTTCCTGAAGTGACATCTTAATATGCATCTTATTCTAAAAATATAGAGAGATTCAATTCAGGAAAATAATGAGATAAATGTTCCTGGTCCATTGCCATTAAATAGGCAACTAGAGAAAATATTTAACTGAATTCCCTATTTTTAAGTAAAATATCCTTGTTAACATTTCCCCATGCTGAGACCAATACTTAATCCACAGCACGTAAGAAACATGTTGTGTGAATTGCACAACATTTACCACACTATTAATCCAAGGGAATTCTAAATTGTAGATTGTATTCCTTATGCTGTAAGACCTTGTTTTCCTCCCAATAGTTTGGAGGAAAGAATTCAAGCCACCACAGACTATTAAATTCTTACATTGAGGACTAATTTGTGTGATTATATTATTTACAATACACAAAAGTGCTTATTGGTTCACCCCCTAACAACAGTAGCAACATCGGCAGTTATACTGAGAGAGCCTCAGTACTATCCAGATGACTCCTAAAATTCCCAATTTTCCCCCAATCCTCTTTCCTTTATTCAAACACTGCCTTATTCACTGCCATGTTAAAAGTGGCCTTCCTTAAAAGAAATATACATGTACTACAGAAAGACTAGTTCCCTGCACCAGAGTAAAAATGTTGATTGAGAGGGAGGGAGAGGGAGGGAGAAAGAAGGTATGACAGCAAGAAAGCTTCCCAAACAGACCTGTATTCTATCAGTGTAGTTATCCAGCAGGAGGACTCCAGAACTTGTAACTTTTTTAGTTTCTACCATCGTCTTTAAATCTGCCAGAAGTGACATGTGCTTGGACATATCTGTTGCCAAGACCTACATGAAAGGAGAAAGATTGTTTTATTTTTTGTTTTTGGGAGCAAAGCATCATTTTCTGTTTGTTACACAGAATCACATTCTTACCATGTCTATCACCATTTTCCTGAGACTTTGACGTTGTTTCTTGGTCAGATTGTGGAAGATGTCACAATGCTCTTCTTGTAGAAGTTTAAAACCAACAGCAAGATGGTGGTTTTCCAAGACGGACTCATCATTGTACATTAAAGCAAGTTCAGAATCTAAATAAGAGAGTAGTGATGTATTTAAAAGGACTCCACTAAGTCCCATATATGATTTTATATCTAAGCAATGGCTTTTATAGCTAAGGTATCCTTCATTATGCTTGAAATAATTTATTTTAAAAGAGAATGTAAATAAAATCAATGAAATAATTAAAAGAATTCTTTAAAATTATTAAATAATTTTTAAAATAATTCAATGGCAGCTGAAATAAAAGGCCTCAGACCTAGAATTTATTAATTAAAAGTAATTTACCATAAAAGATAATTATGCCTGTTTTATAAGATTTGACTACTTACATTATATACTAATATAATTATGTAAAATATCCTTGCAAATAATGTTCTTTTCATTTATTCCAGCTAATAGGACACATCTTTTAAATTTTATTTAATTAACATTCCTTTTTAAAACATTTGAAAGATCAGATGAAAGATCTATATAAAATCTGGATTCAAACTGCACCCAGCATAAAGGAATCTCAAAATCAGTCTTCCCTTCTTGCTAGTTTTCCAGCAGCCAGTATTCAAAAGCTTTTGGTATGAATTGTAAAATTTGGTTTATTAATCCATTAGGATACTCTCAACTCACTTCAGATAAACTCCCACGGTGTAACTTTAGTGTAATTTTACTGATTACGTACTTGGTTAGTTTTGCTTGTTTCTATGTACTATTATTAAGTAGGATGGAAATGTGGAAACTCTGTAATGTGCAGATGTGGCCTCTATTGATAAGTCAACTCTGATATTCTCAACTTCACTTCTTAATGAGTATTTTAGATTTTCTTTATTCTTAATAAGAGAGCATGAGACCCATTGTATGCAAATGTGCATGCACATTAAATGAGCACATAACTCACTTGTATTAATAAGGAACTGATTGGAGACACCAGGGTGATCTACATCATGAATTGCTGCTGCAAAAATTGCTGCCAAAATTTCTAAATCAGTGAATACAGCCTAGAAACAGAAAAGATCAACACGTTGACTTCAATGATAAACATAGCTCATCAAGTATCTGTTAACTTATTAACAACCTCCATAGAAGAAAATGTGCAATTAAAACTGTAAATAAAGAACTGAAATCTTTTTTTAAAAAAAAATATTGGCTACTGCCAATTCATTTGGCTATGTATCTGTGTTCTGATACTTATTTTTGTGGGGATGCAGTAATTCTAATACATCCTCAACAAAACAGTAAAAAAGTAAGTTTTACAACTCATGTCCAAGTATTTTTTTTAAATATCAAAAAATGCAGAATATTGCATAGGAGGCTATTAATACAATCTTATCTCAAAAGTGTAAACCCACATTCATATTCTTAGCAATAAACTTGAAATAAATAAATCTGAACTAAACAATACATCTTAATTAATGCAAATCTAGCTGTTATATTAATGAGATGACATAAAGACATATTAAGGAATATAAGATTCCATACTGAGAATAAGCAAAGGAACATTAAATAGGATACCACAGAAGATTTGCGAAATGGACTTCTCATCACATCTTTGTAATCTTCTAAAATATTATGGGATTTTGTATACTGTCTTGTTCATTTCAAGCAATCTATGGACTTATATCAAGATGACAGATTACACTGTGAAATTCTATAAGCTCACCTATTTTATTTATGTAACAGGTTAGAAATTGGTTGATTGATGCCTTGTATGAAGGAACTTGCAAAAACAGTTGTACTGTGCCAGAGGTATCAAAGCAAATGAATGGCACATGATATTTTACTTATTTTTACAGTCAGTTTATTAATTAAAGCATAAGACTATGACAAATTGCCAAGTGCAAGTAAATTATTTTGGAAGTATTGCTTGTCAGGGGTAGAGGGAAACAACTTACATCCAAAGCTGGTGTGGACAGAAGAACATGAGTCGACTGGGCTACATCAGCTGCATGGAGACTATTATGGTAAGCTACATCTGTGTGGTAGTGGTCTTCCAAAGTCATCATGTAAGCTATAAAGGTATCTGATGAGATTTTGAATGTCTTCAGTAGATCTCTTTCCTGTACAGAGTAATAGAAATTGCAAATAATCAGAGAACGATTAAAAACCTTTATTGCTGAGAAAAGATGATATTAGTGCTGATTTTAAGATATAGCAATTGGAAGATGAAAATAATAATAATAATCATAATAATCATAATCATAATAATATCACAATTACTAACCTGGAAAATAGCATACATAATGCAAGTGAGAGGTCTACTGTGTGAGTATCTTGCAACATTAAATATATTCAATCCCCATTTATTCAGATCTTCTAGCTCCTAAAGAATAAAATAAAAAATAATGACTGCATAATGCCATCACAAGGAGAATGGGGCCATATGTAGATTATAATTGCATTTATTTAGAGATATCAAATCACTTTTTTCTTAAATCCTAAGAATACAAATTCTAACTACAATTAGAATTACAGTTATCCCAAAATATGACATATGAAAGAGAAATAATTTATTATATTAGTTTCTGAAAGTGTGACATTTCCCATCTCCAATTTTTTCTTATCCCTCCCATTGAAACTGTTTAATTGGGAGTTGATCTGTACCAGTTTCAGGGCTGGGATTGTTCAGAAATTAATTTGTTGGGATCTGTACCAGTTTCAGGGCTGGGATTGTTCAGAAATCTTCCAGAGAATTGTATCAATATATTTTTCCTCTTATCAATAGTTTCTAGCGCTTTAGAATTAGAGCTTTCTTAGGAACATATTTGTCCTAAGCCACTTGCATTGTTATTTTCCAAAGCTGTATCTAAACCTTTGAATAAAATTTTCCCCATCATAACACAGCAGAAAATTGCCAAGATCATTGGGGGAGGGATGGGGACAGATTAAACTGTTTCTTTAGCTAAATTAATTTCAACAGTTTTATTTTCAGTAATTCGCAACATATTCTGTGGAGGAAGTTATTATTACCATTTCTGTCTTGCAAAGCAATCTCCTCAAAACAGATGGAAAAGTAAAAAGGATTTGTGGAGTATGACTAATATGTCTAGTTTACATATGTATTTTCATTTTTCCTTAAAAAATACAAATATTATGAATCATACTGACCTTAGCTAAATGATCCTCCTTTTCTGTTTTCACACCAAATCTTGAAATACTAGTGTTATTCAAGCTGGAACTGTGCATTAACTTTTTTACACCACTGATCTGTGTCATAACTTGTTGCTTCTTCTTTTTCTCTCTGTCCTTCTGTGTAGGAGAAGGAATCTCCACATCATTCTGCTTGTCTGTATTAAAAAAGGATAAAAATTAATGTTTTATACTTATTACACATTAGGTTAGATCCAAATAGATTATTTTGTACCTGGCAAGCTTTTGAAAATGGGCAGATACCAATATAGAATTTCAGAATTGTTTTCAAAATTGTCATACACAGAATGAAGAAAGCATTCATTCCTTTTGTTATTTTACAATTAGATTTATATCCTGCTTTTTATTCAGAAACTCATCAGAACACTGACCATTCCCTCCACTTATTTTGCCCAATAATGTCAGGTAAGATAGGCTGAGAAACCACGACTAGCCGAAAACAATCCATGCTCTAAGTTAGAGTAAAATTTATTGAGAAAACGATCTTTTGCCAAGCAAGCACTTCTCTACCCCTTCCAGAATCCTGGAAAGCATTAATAGTTGCTAAATAACAATCTTCCTGAATGCTTCTCTACTTGTAAATATTGTTATTAACAATAAAATTAATACTGTAAGGCACACAGAGTCATGGAAGTGAGATAGGCAGCTATATAAATTTAACAAATATTTACCTGCACTATTACGTTATAATTGATTCTGCATGTTACTGCCCAGGCTTATGGACATGTGGTTATGGTATGTACATCTGTAACATTGACATTGAAAAACCTTTCCTACTTTTGTACTCTTCAGAGAGGACTTCAATACCCAGCATTCCTTAGCCTCCATGGCCAGAACTGAGAATTCTTGAAAGTCAGAGAGTTGAATTACTCTCAGCTGGAGAGCATGCAAATGAGGAAAGGTTATCAAAGAATTTGTTCCACCACATTTTCCCCTGTTAATTTTATAGCTTCCTAGATAACTTCCCGTTTCCACAATCTCCTTCCCTGAAAAGAGATCCTTTCACTACCATGGAGATTGTTTCCTTACAGATACTGAAATGTTGAGGTTGGCTTTGAGCTACGGTTTACTCAAAGAGTTTTTACAAGGAAACAGATCCAATGTTAATTAACATACCTAGGAAAGTATTCGAAATATATTCAGAGACTTGATTCCCTGATCGGCTCATTTCTGAAAGATGTGTCAGTTCCCGGTTTAACATTCTCTTGAACTGTTGATAATTAGAAGATAAAAATTCAGCTTAAGACAGTCTGCTTACTGGTATATTAAAATCCATGTTAACTAGAACATAAACCAGATAACTAAACAAGACAGTCAGAAATACATGACACACAAATAAAAAAAAATATTTTCTAGCTGTCATACAAGCATCCATTGTTATCTAAGTTTAAGGTTTAAAATGTCATTTAAAAATGGTAATTACACTTTTACATAACTCTGGAAAACTATTTAGATTTTATAGCAATTTTTTATTTCATACTTTTAGGTGTCCTTTAAAGACCTGTCATATGTCTGTCATTTTTCTACTTATAAAGGCAATTTCAACTTGCAGATATTTCTGACAGGAAGATTCTGTTAGTAT
Organism: Emydocephalus ijimae; assembly: GCA_004319985.1. NCBI lineage: Eukaryota > Metazoa > Chordata > Lepidosauria > Squamata > Elapidae > Emydocephalus > Emydocephalus ijimae. The sequence continues at coordinate 23,420 of BHEV01040946.1, read as the reverse complement.
CATGTTTATATAGTTTATATATATTGCTATTCAACATAAAACAATGCTGTCAGTTTGCATGCCACCCTGTTAACATTTTATAGTTATTTGATTTTAATCCAGCATGAGTTTATTACTGATTAGTGATAAACCTGTTTTTTTGTTTATGATATATAGTAACACAAAGTATACTTAAATCTGACGTATATAGAACAACTTGACTATTTCTTTTTTATTATTTAAACCCACCTTGATGTATCCCCAAGATACAGATAACAAATAGTCAGGCATTTTTGGAAGATTTTGCACAGCAAAACAAGAAATCTCCTATGCAGAATCTGCAGATCAGAAGGAGGAATCTCTCAATAGCAAGGAACAGCCTGGAGCCTTTGTCAGTGAAAGTCTAAAATTTCAGCAATCCTGGGTACTCGTGACTACACATCAGCAAGCATTGCTTTCCACCCTAGCATGAGGATTATGGTGTTGGAAATTGCACGTGTGCGTGCACACGCACACACACATGCACACATACAAATGATACTGGTGGCTGCATGAAGGAACCAGAAGATCTAATCTAAATGTTTATAGCAAGTTATCTTAAAGCACCTTGATGTTTGTCAGGCTGAAGGGGTATCCGCTTCCAGAAAAAAATGTGCAGTTGAATTGAGAGAGAGAGATTAAAAAAAAAAAAAGGAATAGCAATTGCTTTTCACAGATATTGCTGTCTTTAGCAACAGACTGTGCCAAATGTCAAACAGAACCATGCCCTTTGAAGCAAGCTGCGTTACCACTAAACGGGAGAGAATCCAAGATGAAATGATGATCGTCAATGATCGTTACTCTCTTTCCCTTTCCACCTTCAGCCATCAGGAAATTCCTAAGAGCACAATTTGGGGGCACAAACGCTACTTTTCCCAATTAGCAGCCAGAGCTGTTTTATAACGTGATGACCCCCCCCCCCAACCAGGCCTGTCCCTTTGTTAAGGGCTCCTATTCATCAGGTCAAGAGAACGCCATGGCAACGGGACCACGTGACTCGCCGGTCTCTCTTACTGGAAGGCTTCCCTCCCGATCCCCCGTATTGTAACGATGACGGCTCTGCCGAAGGAACCCCGCAAGCGGTGGAAACCAATTAGGAGCTAATTTCACAGTCTTAAAGAGCCAAAAAAAAAAAAAAAAGTATCCCGGCTTAAAGTTTCTTATGGTAAAAAAAAAAAAAGAGGGGGGGGGGAGGGTTAATTAGCAGATCCGAACGGGATCTATAAAAGCTGCTTTCAGGAAACCATCTCCCCCATCCTTACTGGAAAGACAGTTAAAACCTTAATAATAGCAACAGCTATAAGAATGATATACCACTTCACAGTGCTTTACAGCCTTCTCTGAGTGGTTTTACAGAATCAGCATTTTGCCCCCAACAATTTGCCTCTTCATTTTATCCACTTCGGAAGGATGGAAGGCTTGAGCCTGGTGAGATTCGAACTGCCAAATTGCAAGCAGTCGAAGTTACTTGCAGAAATGCATTCTAATTACTGGACCACCAGGGCTCTTTTAAAATCTTAATAATAATAAACACAGCACTCTAATTTAGGTCACAACATAATACATAGGAGCTCAGAACAGTTTAATGGGTCTGCATATATGTCCCCTTCTTCAGCTGCTACCTTAATTGCTCTTAGGCTAGCCTTTATTAACCATAGCCATAGATGAGCCCCGTTTCTTGCATCATTGCCTTGCCCAACAGCATGCCTTTCCCCTTTCAGAAATCAATGGAATGAATACCTCAGGGAGATCAAGTGATAGGACAGCCAACAGCATGATAACAACAGTATGCCTGCTGCCTGTGTGGAATAAGCCTGGCCTCCTCCTTGATTATTTTTACATAATCCATCTCTGCGCCATGAAACTCCTGCCTTGAATAACAACAAAGTTTATCATAAAACGAAGGGCAGAAATGATTCTAACCATTTTGTAAATGTGGTACTCAATTTCCTGCAGCTTTTATAGTCTGGAATGAGAAAGACTCTTTGAAGCAAGGACTTTGGGCAACCCCAATATCTTTATTGCCTCATTTTAAGGCTCTCCTATTATCCAGCCCATGAAAGAGAGAAGGTAGATTATTTAAAAAAAAAAACAGCAAAGATTCTTTCTCTTTTTAAAATTAGTGTTTATCATCAAAATTTTAAAAAATAAAGATTCAGGTGTTTTAGCCACTGTTAAGGTAGATGTTGATGTGCAAAACAACCAGCTCCTTGTCTTCAAAACCAGTAAGAAACTAGTACATGCAGAAATCAATGTATTGTTGTCAAAAGTTATACAGTACGAATAGCATGCAAATTACTGTATACCCAAATTGTCAATTATAAAGTGAGATTATACTATTCCAATTTGCTAAACATTGATTTCTAAAATTTGAAAAAGCTACTTAGGATGCTTGAGTAGGGTTTTTTTAAAATTCATTGTGGTAAGACCAACCTCCCCCCCCATTGTAAAGTATGATCACTCATTATTTAGAAGTTTGCTTCTTCCTAACTGCTAGAAACAATGAATCATAACACATAAAAGTTGGTGATGCTTCATCTTACTCACAGAACTAAATAGGGGCATGTCAAATTTAATATTGCTTTTAGTTTTTATGGAGCTTTTATAAACAACTAGTCAAAAACCAGGAAATATTTTGATCTCAGAAATATCCATCAGAGACTGCTGATAGAAGTGATTGTAGCCATCTGATCAGAACAAAGTCTTAAGCACCCTCCATCTAATGCTTATCTCATTTCACTTTGGCATATAAAGATATTATATGATAGACTAATTACCTACTCTTTAATAGTTGGAAAATCAAGCCAATAAATATTTCAATACCAAAATTGTCTTGCTAATAGAAATTGTTGATATATTGCTAATGATGCAAAATTTTGGGAGTTAGATGGCCTCAATATTCAGTGAATCAATAAAAAATTCTAGAACAAATTATGATTTGTCAAAACAAACAAACCCACACACAAGGTGTCAGGATGTGATTTAGAAGAACATCCATGTTTAGTACCTTAGGTTATTATTCCTATTAACTCTGCTATGACCCATGTTTTCTGATAAAACATCTCTCTGAAGCAGCGAACATGGTACCATGACTACCTTATGCTAATAGTGTACTATGTTAATAATGCTTCTGTTATTTTTATTTTTGTCTTAAAGATTGACTCTGGAATGCTTTGAATTTTTAAGTACACCTGTAACCAAAATTTGAAATGCTAAAAGGCCAGGCACAGTCATTGCATTTATGTAACAGCTACATATAACTGTGAGGCTTTGAAATATAAACTGCAATATGCTTATAAAATATTACCTCTGGCAAGTTAAATGCTAAATGGACAACTGCTTACAACGATAGATAAAATGAATAGGAACCTTTGGAATTGCCTGTTTGAATTTCTGCTTCAAAGAAGATACTATAGAAGCAGTCACATGAACAGAGGTAACTTCTGATCTGCGTCACTCTCCTCTACCTCATGGAGGTTTTGCTGCTGAAAATGTCACAAGATATAGAGAGGAAAAGGTGTAAATGATGCTCATCGTGAAGGTCAGAAATCCTAGCCGTGCAGGCACATGGGAGAATAACTTTCAGCTGATGAATCTCATTTAAGACTCACATCAAAGGACCTGTAGGCAAACTTTGAAGTATCCCAGAAATTTGGGGCAAAAATGCAGCCTAATATATTTAGTTTCATACTTGTAATCACAAAATAAAACGATGAGATATAAATGTTAAAAAAAATCTGAAAAGGAGACTGAAATTATTAAGAAGTTGTCTCTTTGGTTAAAACTTGATAAGGGAGAATTGCTTTTATTCATTTTTTTTTTTTGAGAGCCTGGCTACCTACCTAGATCAGGGCTGTCAAACTTTCAGGCCAGATGCGTCACACACTGGCCACACCCACACCCAGCTTAGCAAAGGGGATAAAGTCACATGTCATGTGATGATGCCATGATGACACGAGTTTGACACCCCTGACCTAAATAATAAAAACTGACAAAGTTTTCTGTGAAAACAGCATGTTTGTTCCAAGTACCACTTAATACTCATTGATTTGCTGTACTCATAATAGTGAGAGATAAGACGCTGAATTTCTCAGAGTAAATATGCGAGTTATATCCACATCTAGCTTTAAACTCAAGAACTGCAACCTGAAAAGACTATTAAACAATGTAGGCGGGAGTAATAAGGTCTGGAATTAAACTATAGTGCATATATAAAGTTGCGAACTGCACCTTCAGGCTGACAGAAAACATTTAACTGTTGTAGTGATTTTAGTATGCAGTAAAGATTCTTATCTTGACACTGAGCCTGACAATAACAGGTTCCTTCAGGATGTAGCAATTCAAAAGAAATCCAAATGAAAGCAGCTTAGGAATCTAATTGAATTCAGACAAGTGCTCACTTAACTGGTTCCACTGTTTTCAACATGAAGGTAAATTTTTCAGCTTGTGCCACAATATTTGAAGGAACATCTTCCACAGTATCCCTGCTCACATTTTATGAGAATCTTTGGGGTAGGGTAGGGGACCTGCTCTAGCTGTTCTCTCAAATGGTCGCTGCCTCCTTTTGAAAGGGCTTTTTGTTCAGTGATAAATGTTTGGCATTTAGTTTAGTTATATTTTTGTAAAGCAAGCAAATACAGTTTCATTTTATTATTTCTTGACTAGGAATGCATTATTAACTTCCCTGGTACTATATATTAATTTATAATAATTTAATTTAAAAAATTAATAATTTAAACTTTATTTAATGGGAAGTAGTATACAAACATTATTTAGATAAATAATTTCTGTTTCCAGGGATTTTTGCCAGGAAAGGACCATATTTCACTGCCGTTATATAGTTCTGTGGAATAAAAAAAACCAATTGACAGCTACCTATTTTTGATTATCAGGTGATAATTCTGATAAAGGCCTATACATTGAACGATGTATTTTTCTCACATAGATACACGAATGCTGTGAAGTGCATTCTTTTGTAAATTGGTAATAAAGCAAGGAAAATACTTTGAGTATTTTGCATTGACAAATGCAGCACCGTGTATTTAAAAGAATATGCAGGTTTGAATGATATTTATTCTTCATTTAAAATCAAACTACATTTTATATTTTTAATCAACAATGCTAAAAAATATGATGTATTGAAAGATTACACATCATGTTTCACATCTGATTAGACAACTCTAGAATTCTAAAACCTCTAAACAATGGTTGAAGTATATATAAAGCTGTAAAAACAGATTTTAGTTGTGTCAATTTCCTGTTATACATGTTTTGAAACTACTATAAAATGATGACCTGATTAAGTTTGCCTGACATTGAGTCATTCAGCAGATTGATCTGCCTATTGTAACAGTGATTAAGTGTGATAGAGCCCTTGCTCTGGTTGTTGTTTTAAAAACACTGTGACTTTTTTTTTTACTTTCAAATCTTTGGGTGTTACTATTTTAGATTTACACTAGAGCTAAGTAAAAGTTCATTTTTCATTGTTGTAGCCTTATTGATGTTTTTGCCTTTGTCCAAGCTATCCACACAGGATAGACTGCAACTTTGATTAAATCAGCCAGCACAGTCAGTGACTTGCTAGGAATTATTAAAGGTACAGATACAATATGTCAGGGAAGCAGCAATTTGGGGAAGCTAATTTTATAGGAAAGAGCTGATATGTATTTTTATGATTCAAACTGACATTTTGATAATGAGTGAATACAGTAAACTGAAATAGATTATAGTTAAGCAATTGCGTGATGGTGATCTTAAAAGATTCCAAGCAATTTATAATATATTCTTATCTGCTATAGGCAATATTTGCTGACACTGTGATACTAAAATGCTGCACAGTACATTAAAACATCAAAAATTTGCCTTTCTATATTTTTGTTGCACATTGCATGTAGGTATATAAGTGATGGAGTTTTGTATCATGCCTATCTCCTCTCTTGCTCATTTTTGCACATGTTGAGAAATAATTGGGTCAGATGTAAAAAATCCACCCAACATGATTCTCCAAATAAAAAGGAGGATTTATTTTCTTCATAATCTTAAACTAGTATGTTGTTTGGAAGCATTTCTAGAATTCTATATCCCTTGCTCGGCTTATATAGAGTGTATATCCCCCATAGTTCAATTTCCAGGTGGTTTGGAGTTCTTTTTGAAGAAATTAAACCTGGCTGCATCTGTTATGCCTAAGGGGCAAAGTATCATCTGCTAAAATAATTGAGGAATTTATTAATGAAAAAGGCAGATTCACAATCTATTGGTGTGGTTGATTAGTATAGGGCAAAGTACCACTGGATATGAACAATTCAAAGAGCAAAACTCTTAACAACTACAATTGAAATCATATTTGCCTAATCTCCTTATAGAAAGTATAAAATTACAAGGGCTAGTCTCAAAGTCGTTTTCCTCCTAACCTCATGAAATCACAATCTAATTGTTATTTCATCTAGAATAAATTAATTTATACATGAAGATCTTGAATTTGTTTTTTATAAAATCCCATTTAAACTTAGATAGGACTTCATTTGTGCAAAAATATATCTTAGTTGTATTTACTGGGTACATTCCATTAGCATTAGGTTTAAAATCTTCCGAGTAAATAAATATTGTTAGAAACAGATTGTTAAAAACATCGTGATATTTGTTCAGTGTGGATGCAGATCTAAAGATCTTTTATGCATGGATGTCTCACCAGGAGCTAATCTCATTTTCAAGATTTTCCCTATTAAACAAATCCTAGGGCACCACTGATTGCAGCATTTCTTTCTAACAAAAGTCAACACCTATTTACACAATACACATTTATTTCAAAATAGCACTTTTCCCTTTTCAGTACACTTTTCCCTTTTCAGTTCAAGCCCTCTTCAATAATTTATAATTACATCAAAATAACTTGCAAAACAAAAAATATGTCTTGGGTTGGAGGCATTTGTGTCAGAAGGGTTAAGTAAAGATTTTCCAGTTTTCCATGAAGAGTCGGTAAGTCCAGCCTCTTCCATGGAAGCCACTTACAGCAGTTGCTATTTCTTACCCCAACCATCTACATAGAGTGGTGTTTATGAGAACTGTTCTAAACTCCTCAACAAAACATAATATATAAATCTAACAAAGAAAAATACTATTAGTGTAGTTTATATAGCATGTGTGGACCTACAGATGAAATAAATAATGTGACTGGCCATATAAAAATGTAAATGTATGTAATGTATACATTGTAGTCTCTGTTCTAGTGTTTCCATTTTTTTGTACTTATCCTAACTTATTTTTGTATTATCCCAACAAAGCCAGAATATGCACAAGCAGCTTTAATTACATAAAAGTTCTTTAATCTCACTTTTTTTCTTTTCCACAGATTTGGGAACTATCTGTAAATCTGTACTTCACAAGATCTTCCCATTATACGCATGTTTGAATTATGGTTAATTGCTCCCTTAGGATGAATAAGCCCCTTTTGGTCCATGGTTTAAAACTGGCTTATGATGTAATTAGCCAGGATTTCTGCACTGCATGCAGAAATCTAAATGTTGTGTTACTCTTTGAAAACATAATAGAAATTCCTTTATTACTTATGTAAACACAAGACTGGAAGGAAAAGCACTTTTGAGCTTACATAGATTGGCTAATTATGTTATAGTTATAACTTTGGGCAGAATGTTTTCTAAATATCAAGATTGTGCAAACAGTTCTGAAATAAAAACACGATGCCCATTTTGCTTATGTTCCAGTCAGGATGAAGCCTTACTGATTTCAGTGAAGCTAAACTTTTTTAAATTATTTTAATTTATTACTGTTGGTCTTAATAATGTTTAGACTTTATAATAACACATGCCTTTTGTTTTGTCACTATGAAAATAATATGAAAGTAGGATTTATTAGTCTCTTGAACTTATTTAATTTTTTGAATTTATCATCATAAAGTAAATTAAAATAAGATACATTTTTCCTTTATAATGATTTCCAGGAGCTAGGCCAAGATGGAAAGGCGTGGGTTTATTAAATTAATTTTAGGCAGTAAGATATTTAAAAGAAAAGGAGCAGAAGTCCTTCCCTGACTTCTTCCCTTTATGGTTAATTCTGGGGTGAAAAAGCATAATATCATGCAAAGAGATTAAAGTGGAGTAACAACATGTATATACTAGTGCTTTGTTTCATGCCACTTGAACAAAATATAACAAAATAGTATGTAGTTACATACAACCTATTTTAGCTCTTATACACATTTTTCTTCCACTATTAGTTTAGAAGAAAACTAGATATTTTAGATGGAATTTGCTATATTGTATGGATGTTTGGGCCAATGTCAAGTGTAATAGCAGTAGGAATCTTGTCAGAATAAAACCTCTCTTTTCCAGGATGAGTTTGCTTCTCTAAAAACAAAGGGAGAACTTAGTACTCTTTTAATTTAGTACCTGCCTTTAAATATATATCTTATAAAAAGAGATACAGGTACAAAGACCTATATAAAAATTCATATGATGTGGAAACACAATGCAGGAAAACGTGCAGGAGAAGTTGGCATAGGCTGATGGTATGTTTGGGAAATCTTAGTTCTACTAAATGCTTTATTTGGCCCTATAATCCAGTTTAAACAAAGGATAATAAATAGTACAGAGCTACAGACAAGTTATGCACGAATGCACACCACTAAATTCTTGCTCAAGTTCAACAATATTTTAAAAACACACATTTCCTTGAATATCACCTTCCAATCTAACAATCCTTTTGGCAAGGACCAAAAGTGTTTCTTCTGTTGCTAATATTTTTCAAGTGGTTTTTCAGGCAATCAGTAAGTGTACATTTTATACAAGGAAATACTGATAATGGGCCATAATAATTAAATCATCAATAATAGGCCATAATAATTAAATTACTAGTTACTTCCCAGCTCATATATTTTTCTTTCTCTTGTCCTGAATTGTTCTATTCACATATCATGAAAAACAAGCCTCCTCTGAATCAAGCTTGATTCTTGTGGTACTTTATGCATAATATCCATTTGGTTTTCTTGACAAGAGTGAAATAGTTTGCCATTGCCTTCTTCCAAGATTTCTTTTTTGTTTTGCTTCCCAGTCTGACCCACAGCCCTGGGTCTCCCATCTACCAAGTCCAACTCTGCAACCAGGCGCTCCCACCTATTAAAACCATCTTTCATACACACACACACACACACACACATGCACACACACACATCATGTGGAAAAGCTGACCTGTTGAAAATATGGTACTTTAAATGCAGACAAACAAGAGTCATCTTCAACATGTGAGTATTTATGAAATAAGTGAGATTTGACAAAACTCTTTCAACCTATTTGTGAAGAGGAGGAATGGTATCTAAACATCTCTATGACAAGAATACAAATGGTTAATTTATTCTGACTTTCTTGACTACGTTATCCCGTGTTTATTGTGCTAATTTACAACACCCTTTGATAGGAACCCTGAGTTTGGTTGGCTGGAGGAAATTTTAGGACACAATTTGATCTTTCTGCATCCTATTTCAAAGACATGTTTAGTGGTTGTTCTGTATTTTAGAAAGCAGCTTAAAATAACCAATTAGCAGCCTGTAGGCTATGTATCTGTTTTATCAGACAACCATTATTTCACAGTGATGGTAGATATCCTCCATCATTCACATTTTAGGATATTAAAGTGACCAGTGGGGTTACTGTTAAATGAGGTTACGGGAGTTTTATTTTGGTAAGTGACACATGAAAAGAATATTTTGAAAGGTATCCAGTGACAAAAAGGGTAAAGTTCTTAAGGATAAGGACAAAACCAGTAAATTGAAAGGACAGTTTGATGAGATCTAAGATATTTATGCATAAAGAATAAAGCCCAGTAATAAAGGACTTTGGACCTATTCATCTATGAGTAAATAACAAAAGTAAAGCAAAATTTATGGATTCTATAAAAGTGCTCAATTTCTTTAATATACAGTATATAACTATTGAATCCAGCAAATATCAGAGTGGGTTACATGCAAAGCAACTAATGAAATATTAGCAATTCTTTTTCTGACACTTCCTTAGTTCATTTTTGGTCGCAAGCAGTCATTTAATCATACCAATAGCAATTGTTAGATAGTGTTCAGATAGTTCATTTTTGGTAGCAAGCAGTCATTTAATCATACCAATAGCAATTGTTAGATAGTGTTCAGTATCTTAAATCAGTATTTTTTGGATTGGTTTGGGAACTTCTGAGAATCAAAGACTACACATTGTAAAGATGCTGAGATTGAGAAACACAATCTCAAATAGACCCAAATATTTGCACAATTCACTTCTTTGAATAAGAAATAACATGCTTTCTTATTCTACCTGAAAACTAAGTGATGAGGTTCAGAGGTTATCACATTAAATGTTTCTTAGACTCAATATGAAATAAGCCTTCACATTGCAACATCAAATTTAAAATTAATTAAATAAAATAAGAATGTTAAGCACCTTCATACTTGCAAGCATTAAATTTCTCTAGCACAAATTCATTTGAGATTTATCATATGTTTATTGGGCTTTTTATAAAACTGTGGGTAATTCTGAGTCAATATTAGTCTTTCTTTTCTAGAAACATTTCTTTGCTTGGGCCACAGTTCCTAAGGACAAATAGCAATCAACAAAAAGGGAATCCCAAAGAATTCTATGATTCACAGCTGTTAAAGCCCCCTTTTAAGAAACAAAGAAAATGGAAGCAGCAGGTTGACTGCCAGCACTTAATCCAAGTAAATCTTTTGGAGACATATGACTATTTTGTAATGCAGATTAAACAAAGGAAATTACAGTAAACTCAAAAGCAAGAACAGCTTGGCACACCTTAAGCAAACATCACGTACCAAGTGAGCTAGATTCAATCTTGGCAGATTCTCATCAGGTCCCCCCATTTCTCAATATGGACATTGTGCAATGAAGCACATAGGCAAGGGGCAAACAGCCAGAAATTACCTCCAAAGTTTACATTAGAGTACTCATGTTTGGTTTATTTAGCCTCCTAAAACCAAGACGTGAGTGTCCTATGTGCCTGAAAACTCTTTAAAAGGAGTGTAGTGACAGTTTTGTATACATCAATAGATTTTAGTTTACAGATAAGGAGGACAATGGTCTAGTATGTGACATTGCTAACAAAGGAGAGATGGTATAATGAGACATTTCGGAAAGTGCCTACGTGATGGAAGAATGCATCTCCCTTGGGGTCATTTGAGTAACTCCAAAAATTTCAGGCTGTCCAATTCTGTGACTGCTGTTGCTCCCCTTACATCGGTCATGCCATAGATAGACTCAAGTGTGGAAAAAGAAGCTTTGTAAATTCTTCAGTCATAAACATAATATGCAATATAATTACCTAAGTAAAAGCAAACTGATATTAAAGCCTTCAACATTATAAAAAAAAATTGTTCAGGAGAACTAAAAATATGCTGTCCTGGCAAATTGAGGTCCTAATTTTATAACAAAAAATGTTTAACAGGAACATATTTTAAATTCACTAATCTCAAATACTTTGGCCACCTAATGAGAAGGAAGGATTCACTGGAGAAGAGCCTAATGCTGGGAAAGATTGAAGGCAATAGAAGAAGGGGACGACAGAGAATGAGGTAGCTAGATGGAGTCACTGAAGCAGTAGGCATGAGCTTAAATGGACTCCAGAAGATGGTAGAGGACTGGAAGGCCTGGAAGAACGTTGTTCATGGGGTGGCGATGGGTCAGTCCCGACTTCACAACTAACAACAACAACAATCTCAGTTGTATATAAAGTCATATTAAAACATGGAATTACAAACCGTTCATACTAGCAGACAGATAAATATGTTGGGCGTATTATTTGGTCCATTGTTTTGTCTATTTAAGAGGCCATGCTATATAATCACAAAGTTGCAAGTCACAAATGCCTATTATTATTCCTTAAAATAGTTATCATATAGATTAATGCTTACTAATTATCTAGAAATACCTATAATCTTATGAGGATGCATTCAATCTCTGTCTGTTTTTACAGAGAACGTGGTTATCTCAAAAGTAGATTTATCTGCCCAATGAATAAAATAAATTATTATTTGATCTACACCTATGGTAAGAGATGACTAAGTATGGATAGGATTCAGAAATGAGCAAAATGAACATTAATTCAAATTAGAGATTGGAAATTTTGGCAGTGTAGAAACTGTATCAGAAAAACATCATGAAATTGTAGGGCTAGCAACAGCAAATTTCTAATTGATATCATGTGATTGAATAGAACTGAAAAGATTTAATGTCAAACCCCATGTATTGATGTGCTGTATTTGTGGTTGTTAAGGATGTTTGGGTTTTTTGCATCTTCACAGTTCTTTTATTTAAAAGTTTCTCTGAATTTCTCTCCTCCTGAATAGCAGAGAATAAATTCGTCGTATTTCTAAGTAATTGTTTTACTTACACCCTTCCAGCTTGTTTACTGAAAGAAAGAAAAAAACCCTGAAATATTTTCATGTAGGATCTCTTGGCTTTTATCAATATGAAGAATCATTTTTTGGGAAGCAATTCTGAAAAGCGATTCAAAACCAATCTTTCCTCTGTTGTCTCCTGTTTTTGCAATGCTGTACTTTTAAAACTACGTCTGTCAGGAAGGAGACAGGAAATTCGAGTCACACTTACAACAGCTGTGCCATGCCCACTATCATTCTGAAATGACGTAGTTTGGGCTTCAGTGGCACAGAGCCAGGAACTTAGCAATAACAGAGGTCAGGAAGATAGGTCACTGTTTTTACAGCCCTCACACTTGGAATCCTGCAGGATCTACTTGCTGCCTTCCTTTCTCTTCTGTTTTTCTGTTCTTTACTATGGGGAGCTAGAAACATCCTGTTTTCAAAACATTTGATTGTTTTGCAATTTGCAAATTTCTGTGCAGAAGTCTTTGACGGAAGGAAGACAGATTATTCAGATACTTCACAGATGTGGAAAATTTGACAATAACTCAGCATATTTCAAAAGGCTTCTTGGGTTCTGAAAAGTTCAATTTGCTCTTTATTTTCAGCTGTAAGCATTTCCTTTTCAAATGGTTTTTCAAAAATTGCAACACAGAATAAACATGACAAAGTAGAGACAAAATGAGAAGGGCAATGTAATCTCATTTCATATACAGTATATATGTAGGAAAAGTAAAATTGGGACTGTGCAATTTTATTTATATGGTTTTTTAAAATCTATTTTTAATTTTATTTGTACTCAAAAATGGATAGTATTTGCTTGAATAGCCTTTTTTCTCTATGGAGAACAGTTGTATCACCTCCCTCACATTGAAGTTGATTATTATTTACTTAATAATAGAAACAAACTGTATCTGCAAACAAAGTATCTGCATAAAGCTCTAGCCTAGTGACCATCCTATAATGGCCATTGTAAATGACTTCTAGACTATACTTATATATGAATGCATCCGTTGGATGAAACTGATAAAAGAGAATTAACAGTAGGGTTCTAAATAAATTGGGAACTGAAAGCATCTGAAAAATAGTTATATATGTTGTTCACTAATCAAACCAGAGTGTGAAGTCTTTGCTTTAACACTGCACAAAAATTTATTAAGTTCTTCAATCAGACATAAGCCATTTTTTCTCTCAAAAATGCCTGAGATTATAGTTGAGGTGATTCTCATGCCATCAGGGAATACATTGGCCTTTTGTTACCCAAAAGTTTGGCTGCTAGCCAACTAAAGACTGGTTTCAATTTTAAATAATGTCCAACTCTTAGATATTAAATACATGGAAAAGAGGTAAGTGCATTTGTCTTTAGAAAAAAAAAATAAACATTTTAGAATGCAAACATATACACAGACTAAATTATAATAAAAATAAAATATTTTAGATAACTCAAGTCTAAAAATCAACTTCTCATTAAACCTTCCTTATATAGTTTAGAAATATTTACACTGATGAAGCAATATTTTATACGAATTGCTACCATAAGCAATATATATATATATATATATATATTGAAGAGGAAAAAAAACTAGCAAAAGCTTCATAAGGATAGTTGTACTTTTTATCTACACCATTCTTTTCAATTGATTTGCTGATGATAGCTACTGCTGGTATACATTCTAGAAATAATGTTAAAATATTTCTAGAATTACTGTTAGTATTGCAGTAATATGCTAGAATTTGTTTTCCAGCTTTCTAAACTGCTTTTATTCATTATAGCACATGTTATATTTAATTCTATAACATTAAAAGCAGCAAAACTTGATTAACTACAATAGCATTCTGGTAAGGATTTTGAAAATTTGGACTCATTCATTTATATTGCTTTAATTTTTTTTACAATAGGTCAGCAACCTGACCTTGCAAGGGAAGGCAGAAAAATCCACAACTTTTCACTTTGTTCTTAAAATACATGTGTTTGCATGTAATTTAAAATACATGTGTTTGCATGTAATTTTTCTCTCTTACCTTATTGGATGCCATCTCACTAACAGATCGATAGGTCTGAATAGTTTCAAGTTGGTCTAAACACCAGTCCAATTCCTCCAAAGTTTCCATTGCTAATTTTTGATAAGATTCTTCTGCAAACAAACACACAGACATGTAGTTAGGCTTGAGTGACGGCAGGCTTTCCATGGTGGAATTGCTGATCCGACTTGGTCTGGCACTGCTGTAAGGCCTACAGTGCTCTTTCATCATAAGTTCTTCAGGCTGCTGTTCCACTCTCTGGTAGAACAAATCAATGCACGTCCAAGTTTTTGAATGGTCACTGTGGTTTTGTGTTTGTGTGGGAGTGTTCCTTGCTTTCCTTTTGGTCCTTCCTTGCAGGCTTTGAAGAATCAGTTTCAGTAATATATCAACAAACTTCCTCTATAAAGTAGTGTAGGAGGAGAGATACTCTCTGACAGGCACATCTGCATATGTGTGCACTCACAGAACAGCAGAGGAAAACCAAAGGTTTCCCCCCCTTCCTCCACTTAAACATTACTCATCTCACAATTTCTACTATTAAAGTGATGACATTTTTATAAGACCTTTAAAATATCAAGGGAGATTAGGCCATCAACGTAACTCATCTTTTTTTTTTCCTGTTAGAAAACAGATTCAGATTTTTCTGAAAAAAAGAAAAGAAATGCAGAAATAATTCAAAATAAATGTGTTTAAGTTGCAAAACTTGTTTAAGTTAATTTCCTTCCCCCCTCCCACCTGTTAATTAATTCATTACATTTTTGAAGTATCTAAGGGGAAACAAATAGAAAGTATGGCTTTTCTTAAATTGTTAAATTTCATTTTGTTCATGCCGAAGTCACAAAGAAATTTTAGACTGAATTTCTAGAAGGGGTTTCCAAAACATTTACTCTTTCTGTCAGTTGTTCTTCCCTTTTGAAACAGAATTTTTCAAAAGATATTCTAAAGTTGTAGTCTTAACTTTAGGATTGGCTATGTCTATGAAGCTCAGTTTATTACCAGATCCCTTTTGGAAGAAATGTTTATGGAAGGTGCTTGATAGCAGAGGTGGTATTCAGCACGTTCTGACCAGTTCTGGAGAACCGGTAGTGGAAATTTTGAGTACTTTGGAGAATCAGCAAATACCACCTCTGACTGGAGATTTTACACTTTCCTTCCCTTGCCCACAGAACTGGTAGTAAAAAAATTTGAATCCTACAACTGCTTGAGAGACTTGGGAAAGCTACCAAAACCAGGCTATAAAATTCCAATCTTCTAGACCCCCTTTGCTACCATCGAGGTAGATTTATTGTTCAAATACCTGGATTTTCGATTTTAGATTTTCAGTGGCTTACAAACTCTGGATTGTAAGGCCAGAATATTTCTTAGTCTTCTTTAAGATCTGGAGCATCATGTTATCACAGTCCTAACAATGAGGCTACTGATGCTAATGATCATAATACATTCTATTAGTTTTGTGTTAAATGATAGGTTCTTAAAAATGCCAGCCCTACAGAGTCCTATTTTAAGAACTTTTTAATATAAGAATAAAAAAACCTCTTTTGCACACCTATATTATGTGAATACATGCATATTGCTATCCCCTGGAGATGTTAAACCTTCATATGTAACAGAAGTGTATTGGCAGAAGAAACACATAAGTTTGCTCATCTTTAATTATAATAATTACTATTAGGGTCTCCAGGAAGGTTATAAGTGTATTTAGCTGAAATTATATGATTGTGATCACTGTTCTTAGCAGGTTTGGTTGGTAATATTTGCAACTTTGCAGTCTTTAGTATGTTTTTTAAAAATAAGTTTATTTTGTAAATTTGCTGGATTTGTAACTTGCTCTTCATCCAAGAGCAGACGGTAATTTATATGGAATCTCTGTTATATCCCCAGAACTTTGTGAAATTGGTTAGCTGAAAGAGAATGATTGTCCCTAAATAATTCAAGGAGTTTCAGAGAGAAGAATAGACGTGAACCTGGGCCTCCCCATTCTTGATCCAGGTTCTTCACCGGTTCCCTTGTAATAAAAAAAAATGATACTAATCAATGTACTCTCGTTTTACTACTTCCTTTTCAGCCTGATAGCTAATCGACTACGTGCTAAAAGCCTAGAAAGGACTTCAAAGATGCTCCTGGTCTGAGGTAAATTACTGTTTACTCTTATTGCAATCACAAAGTATGCATTCTGAGAAAATAAAGTTAGAGTCCAGTAGTGTTTCCTGAAAAAAATTACACATCTTAGTCTGGAAAAGAGGATGTTCTTTTAAACCTGGGCTATTTTATTTAAACATTCCTTATAAACTGAGCAAGAGAAAATTTGGTAAATCTGAGAAACCACCTCTTACAAAACCAGGGGTTATATGACATGCCTATCCAAAATTCTTTTTTAATAGTAGCAGTTTCACACTCAACAGAAATGTATTGTCAAAAATCTACAATAGTAAGGACTTGGCTCCTGATCCAATTTTATGATCCTAACCTTATGAAAGCACACTTTTTTTTTTTTTACCTGAAGCCATATTGACCACACTCTGGTCAAATCAACTTCAGACCAGTAATTATGCAAATCTTTGGTCAACAATTAAAGAAAATGTTTTAATTTGACTCTAGCTATTTGTTATATAAGTGGTTTTGCTGTGCTGTGCTTGTGATTGTTCTGAGATTGTTAGCCGCAGTTTTAGTGTATCATCATTAAAGGGGGAAATCTTACTTAAACAGCTGGGAGGTCCCATCTGTATCCCATGTTGAAGTGAATGCAAAAGTCAGTAAGTAATAGAAAAAAATAACTATTGGAGCAGCTGATGGGGCTTATTGTGAGAAAGCATCCATCCCCCTTAACTGGTTGAAGTAAAACTAAGTAAGTTAAAGCTTAAGGAAGAGTAAAATTCAATCATCAAAAAAAGGTTCATTTCTCATTGTGTTTGAATAAGGAGTTTCAGTGATCAAAATGAACTTATTGAACAAACTGAACTTATATAGAACTTACTGAATCCAACAAGTGAAGTGAATAACTTTTATTTAATATAATTTTGAAAAAATATAGAATACTTGAGACCCAGCCACACAAATGAGCTTCCTATTCATGATGATGATCACAATGTGCCATTAAGTCAGCACAAACTCCTGGCAATCACCTAGATAAATTTCTCCAGGGTGATTTGTTCTCAGCCTGGTTCCTTGGGTTTTCCAATGGTGGAGTCTTTTAGTCAGTCTGTGCAATCTTCTTGTAGCAACTGACCAGATGGTCAAATGTTTTCTCAGCTTCATTGCATAGGTAGCACTTACTGTCTGTTGCTGTCTTCTCAGTTCTGGCTTTGTATTCATTTGTCCTTGAGACTTGGTTTTGTGCAGCCAGAATTAGTCCCTCAGCCTCTTTCTTTGCCATGTCTTGTTATTATCTGCTTCTCCTGCTATTTTTTTTAATGTACTGGCCATGTCTTCCTATGTCTCCATTCTGTTCTTCATTTGGAAACATGATAGTAGTCTTCCAATGTTTGAGGGGCTGCCACAGAAAGGTAAGGGATCAAGCTATTTTGGCCAGACAAGGAATAATGGATGGAAACTGAACAAGGAGAGATTTAACCTGGAAATAAGGAGAAACTTTCTGACAGTGAGAACAATCAACCAATGGAACCCCTTGCCCTCAGAAGTTGTGGGAGCGCCATCACTTGAGACTTTCAAGAAGAGATTGGACTGCCATTTTTCAGAAATGGTGTAGGGTCTCCCGCTTGGATGGGGGGTTGGACTGGATGACCTACAAGGTCCCTTCCAACTCTGATTATCTGTTATCTGGTCTTTCTTGTAAGCCAGTTTGGTCTTTCCAGTAGTCAATAAGCCATTCTGGCATAATAACTTCAGTGCATCTTCTTCATTGTCCTTCAGATATTTTTCCAAAGCCCCTTTTTCTTTTTCAACCATCTGATGTACTTGCAACATTCCATGCCCACCTTGGTAGGTAGAGTCTCTCCATGTCACTGCAAGAGATGAAGGGTTCTGCTTGAGTCCAGTCCACCATTCCTGCTGTGTATCTAATGACTGGAATTGCCCAGGTGTTGATTGCCTTGATGATATTTCTTCCATTGACTTTGGACTTTAAGATCTTCACTCTCTTGATATATTCACCTCTAATCTTTTTCTTGACTTCAATGTGCTTGATATTGTCAACTTGAAGGATACCAAAGTATTTGTAATAATTATCTTCATCCAGACCCTTAATGTTATTTTCATGGGGCATCTTGATTCCTTCAGTTTTCACTATATTTCCTTGTTTGATGGTGAGTGTGGCCCTGGAAACAGGCCCCTATGGGCAGCATAAGCAAATGAAGCAATGTCTTAAAATCCTGCCACCACCACATCCCAATCAACATCTAAAAAGCCACATAAAACAGGCACCATATAAATACCACACACTCTGCTCGAGAGAAGTTCCCTGAAGATGGACTCTAGCATGTTTTGATCCTGCAACATTGTCCTGGGATACGTATATTTGGCTTCATTCTAATCAGTTTACCTTACGGTTTTTGTCTTCCAATCTTTTAAAGCCTGTAATTACTGTGCTGAAAACACCTGCACATGGATTGTTCCACAAACTCTGTTTTTTACGTCAGGAAAATTAAAAACTGAAATAAGTGTATGAATTGATATGACTGATTCTCCAGTGGTAAGGAAGTTATTTGTGTGGCACCTTCTTTAGCTATGTATAAATATGAGAAGAGGCTAAATGAGTATTTCCTATGATTACTCTTGAACCATGCCTTTTTCTTTTGCAGATAGCTGGCATATAAAAGAACAAAAGTAGATCAAAGTTAGCCCCAATCCAAGGAAAAATGTGTCTATAAGTTTACAGAGCACTAGCCATGTGCATGGAAGTCACGCTGATGTTTAGAGACGTAATAGAGAAGGAGAAAAAAAAAAAATCTACAGCAGCTGACAGCAGACATTTGGGCAAGACTCAGGTGAACATTCAATAATCCCCAATTAAAACACGTAGGTGAGAAACACCCTTCATTTAACTTTCAAAGGCAAAAGAGCTGCATCTTATTATTTTGACATGCCAAAACATGAAATAAAATTACAGTATATAGCCAACATCGGTTCTGGGTTTTCGGCAGTGAATGCATATCTAACACGTTGTACTTCTGTTAAATAATACTTATATTCAGATGTATTAGAAGTTAGTCTGAAAGCTATGCAGCTGTTTTTTGAATGTTTTTAGGATAAATGTTTTCCAAAATATTTCATTTCTTTTATTGATCTTGAATAAAAGCAAAATGTTTGTATAATACTGTAGCTTTATTTCATCCCAATCACACATATCTATAACAGGAAGGGAAGGGATTTGTTTCTTTGTGCTCCTGCATCAGGCTGCTAATTTCTTAAACAGTTTATCTTAGCCATCTCCTGAATGTTCTTACATACATTTGTTCAAATATTATGATTCACATAATTAGCTCTCATTAAAATGTGCTATAATCACATTGTTTTCTGATACAAGATCAGTTTTGTTCTGGTCTCATTTGTTCATAGAGTGCAGTCTTCATTATCCTATTTAAATCTATAGTATAGCCCTTAATTTATTTTTATTTTATTTTATTAGTAGTGTCCTTTTTATAAGTTTATACTTTCAACCCAAAAACAAATAATAGGAAAAATAGGGGAGGGAAAAGGGAAGGGAAAAGTATAGAAAATAAGGGTAAAAGAAAGAAAAGGACTTCTGACTCCCCTTGGTACAGTACACTAAGATAATTACATCAAACTTCAACTTTTTACTTTTACACAATAGTATATGTTCTGTACCTTCATTTGAATTCTTGAAACCCCGCGTTTTGATTGGCCAAAGCGTGGGGTGATCTGATTGGTTTAGCGAGCCGCGCTGATTGGCCCGCTGAGAATCTCCCGCGATTGGTGGATGCAAATCGCGGGAGATTCAAAGCGATGCCATTGGCCGCGGCCGCCGCGGCTCGAGAATAAAAAGCCACAAGTTTTCCCTTGGAAGCAGTTCGGTTCCGGGGGCTTAAATAAAGAGCTGAAACCCCAGTCACTGCCTCCTGGTCTTCCTTGCCGATGGATACGATAGTATAAACTACTCATTTCTATAACAACAAATCTACCTCATCAGTAAAACCCCAAATCAAATTTTTTTCCAACTTAAGCACGAAGTAGAAATGGTTTCCAAGTAAAAACAAAAGCAATTTTGGTTTCTTTTCTTTTATCAAAGCAGTCAGTTTAGCCATTTCTGCTAACTCCATCAACTTTTGCAGACATTTGTCCATTGTGGGGATTGAAGTATTCTTCCGTTTAGTAAAGGACTTAATTTGAAGAAATTTAGACAAGGATGTGTTTCACATAGGTATTATAAAAATATATAATCAACAGAATTCAGAGTGTTATGAGACTTTTGGAGGACAAACATTTGAACTAGTGATGCTACTTCTCGCATGAAATTGTGCAAAAGTAATGTATTTTATTGCGTAATATTGTTTCTGTGAATATTGTCGTCTGAAGCTAATTACTTCATTTAAAATTTTATCCTGAAAGATGCACTTGTTGACTATTAGGGACTTCCCACAATGCTCTAACTTAATAGAATGGTAAATGGTAATTTCCTCATGATTCATGAATGTTTGCAAATATTCCCCTGGGCATTGGAGAACTAAGGCTAGTCAATAAAATGATTATATGTAAAATCATCATTTCCTCAAGGAACCAGATCTGTGTAGAATTTCCTTCCAATCCATGCTTCAAGAGAAGTTTCTTTTTTTTCTGCTACTCCTTGCTTATTCAATGACCAGAATACTTCCAAGTATGTAAGTAAATTTCATTTTTTAAGGCTTCCTAGCATATTAATGTGAAATGACATTTGATATAACATTCCCTGCATTTTGTGATTTCTATCATTGAATTGTAATTCAATTACAATTATTTTTTTAACGATTTATGGTAGTTATAGTATATAGAGGTGGTGCAGTGGTTAAAGTGCAGTACTGCAAGCTACTCCTTCTGCAATTTGGCAGATTGAATCCCAACAGGCTCACGGTTGACTCAGCCTTCCATCCTTCTGAGGTGGGTAAAATGAGGACCCAAATTGTTGGGGGCAATAGGCTGACTCTGTAAACCGCTTTGGGAGGGCTGTAAAGCACCATAAAGTGGTATATAAGTCTAAGTGGTATTACTATATACTGTTTGCTTTGTGCAGTTCTGGAAAATATAACTCTGTCAGAACATGAAATGCTCTACATTAATACTGTTTTGTAGGCAGAATGAAATATAATGTAAAGCATTATACACAACCCAAATTTACTTTTAGGAATGGTATTTGGCTGTAATTAATAATTGACGATGACGACGATGACGATATCCATTCAGTCATCTCTGACTCTTGTCGATTTGATTGGCCAATTGCTAGGCGTGTATCTCAGGACATTGTATGTTTCTGTCTTAACTGGGCGGAAGCAGAGCATACCAAGTATCTTGATTTCTGGGTATATTTATTTTGGATGGTTTTTAAAAATAGTTTTTATTGTTTTGTTTTATTGTCAGGAGCTATGGTGGCACAGTGGTTAGAATGCAGTATTGCAAGCTTAACTCTGCCTATATCAGGAATTCGATCCTGACTGACTCTAGATTGACTCAGCATTCCATTCTTCCGAGGTTGGTAAAAGGACTCAGATGGTTGGGGTAATATGTTGACATTGCAAACCGCTCAGTGCGTTTGCTGTAAGGCACTATGGAGTGGTTTATAAGTCTAAGTGCTATTGCTATTGTTTTAAAATGTTTTTATTCTTTTATTTGCAGTATATGTTTTTGAATTGTAACCCACCTAGAATCACTGGTTGATTTGATTGACTATAGAAATTTAATAAATAAACAGTACAATGGCTTGCAAGGTTGTTTTTAGATTTGAAGCTGAATTTGCATAAAATAGACTGAGCATGCATGGGGTAAAGCTGGATTTTGACTGTGATCGTGCTTTAATGAACTAAATGCCAAAACTGAACAGTACATCCTTATCTCTTGGTGTGGACATAAAATGGTAGACTAATCCACTCTTTCTTTCTCAGAGTAAAGTATACAAAGTATTATAGGAAAGCTTCTATTGAACAAAGTCATGACTGGTAGACAGTCACTAATCCTGAGTAGACAATTAGAGAAATGAAGGTGTAGGCTTTATTCTGAATCAAAGAGCTAAAATGTATGACAAAACATGGCTGTAGATGCAAATGAATATAGAAATCCACAGCCTAGTGATAGGTGAAATATACACTCCACAATAATAATGGAAGAATCAGATGTGTCTGGAATAAGTCTGCTATATTGTGCAGCCTAAGGGAGAAATTGTTTTGGTAGGTAACTTAAATGAATGACGGGGAATAAAATGAAAATTCAGAAAAAATAATTGAGCTATTCAGAGATTCCAAAATGAATAAGAATGAACATTGCTGACTATCTGCTTAGAAAAAAACTTTTTTTATTTCAAATGTACAGATTAAGCATACATAGGTTTTTCTCCAGTCTCAACAGTGCATTGCAGGGGAAAATGGACCTGAAGGGGAAAAAAAGTTGAAAGAACAGGGAAAGTGGAAAACTGCTGGAAGAGAAAATAAATTACTTAAGAAAAAGAACTGTTAGATTAATCTCCCAAAAGAATGAATTCAAAAGGGATGTAAGGAAGAAAGATATGGAAACTGCTTGGTTTACAGCAGGGTCCGTGGGCCAGATATGGCCCACGATGTGGTCTGATCCAGCCTGTGAGGCCATCCTCATCTACCCAATGCAAGGAGCATAGCTTTGGCCCAGTCTACCTAGTGTGAAGAGGAAGCAAGCCAGCAGTTTTGAGAGTGGCATCAAGCTTGCCACACCTACCCAGATGGCCACACCCACCCAGCTCCCTTAGGTCAACCACAGCCCTGATGTAGCCTTTGAGTTAGAAAATCAAAGAGTATACGAAATCCCTTGCACTGCCTGCCCCACCACATACATTGGACAAACTAACAGAAGAATA